>JAVJIF010012409.1:0-115008 GCA_038442645.1 Agave tequilana
AATCACCTCTCTTTCGAGATAGTGAGTGACCGGAGGTTGAGGGTCCGGAAGGCAAGTATGGTATAAGGCAGTACAATACATCACAGGCATGGTATATGTACAAGAAGGAAACTACCCTAGTACAAGCATTCGTCACAGAGCAATACATGTCCAGATACTGGCACTCGGCCATACACAATTATAGGGACTCAGCCCAATACATAATACATGGAAACATAGAATATAAAATACATGTCGACCCGACGAAGCGGGAAACCCAAATGGAGGCGAGAGCGAGAACACTCGCCTAAATCACCGGAAAGCCGAAAACTCTGAATCCATGGAACTCGCGCACGCGCCATAAAATAATAATATATATGAGGAGAGAGGAAAGTGAAGAGGAGAGAGAAAGAGTGAGAAGCCTAGAGAGAGAAAGGAACACAGGGAGACGCGGGTTCTGGAAAGTGAGACGCGAGGGACGCAGACGCGGGAGTCGCGTCGCGGAATATCAAACGCAGGAATCACAAACGCGGGGTTCGCGTCGCAAGAATAGCAGATGCGGGGAACCACGGACGCGGGGATCGCGTCGCGGGAAGTACCAGACGCGCGGGATAGAGCAGACGCGGATTCGCGTCGCATAGATGCCTCAAACGCGAGATCTGCGTTCAAGTGCGGACGCGAGGGAAACGCGGACGCGGACGTGGGTTCTGCGTCGCGTCAATACAGAAACGCGCGGAGCGCGTTAAGGGATTGCCTAGACGCGGGGTGAGATCTGCGTTAGGAAAGTCTTGGCGAGGAAAATCACTCGCCGACAAGATTCCTTTGCTGCGCCCGACGAAGGGAAGTTCGGCCCCAATCCAAAAGGAGGGTACCGGCCCTAAGTCTTGCCAATGGAGAAGAACGCGGCCCCAATCCAAAAGGAGTGGCCGGCTCTTGAGTCTTGCCGACGAAGAAGAGCACGGCCCAATCCAAAAGAGAGGTACCGGCCCTGAAAGGGTCATGTCCAAATGGAGAAGACGAACAGGAAGAGGAACCAGGAGGAGAGAGAGATTCAGGAGAGAGAGAGAGAGGTCCAAGAGAGAGAGAAAGAGAAGGGTTCCAGAGGAGAGAGAGAGAGGGAAACGCAGAGAGAGAGAGAGAGAGAAGAGAAATGCAGAGAGAGAGAGACTGGGAGCAGGGGAGCTGTTGCTCCCCCCCCACACACGCGCAGGGGGCTGGAGCCCCCTGGCCGGACCTGGCCGCCGCCAGGTGGCGGGCCGGGCGGCGCCGGCCACCGGCAGAGGAGGAGGGGGCGGCTGCCCCCTCAACAGAGAGAAGGAGGGGGCTGTGCCCCCTCCAGCAGAGAAAAGAGAGGGGGCTTGCCCCCCTCTCAGCCCAGCACAGGGGGCCCAGGCGGCCCCCTGGCCGCCCACGGCCGCCGGCACAGCGCCGGCGGCGCCCCAAACTGGGGTGGCGCGGCCACCCCAAGAAAAGGAGGGGGCTGTGCCCCCTCAACAAAGATGCACAGGGGGCCGGGAGGCCCCTGGCCGAGCCCAAGGCCGCCGGCAAGGCGCCGGCGGCGGTCTGCCTCCGCGGAAGTGCCGAAGGAGGGTGGAGGTCGGCGGTGAGGGTGGTTGCCGTGGCCGAAACCAAGGGGAAGAAAAGAAAGGAAAGAAAGAAAAGGAAAGAAAGGAAGAGAAAAAGAAAGAGAAGGGAAGGAGATGGCCGGGCTAGGGGTCTTCTCGCCGGCGTCGTGGTGGCCGGAGACGCCGGCGGCGGTGGTGGCGGTGGGGCATCGGCCTCACAAGGGAAAAGAAAGAAGAAGAGAGAAGAGAATGGAGAAAAGAAAGGAAAAAGAAAGAAAAAGAGAAAGAAAGGAGTGAGAGAGAGTGATGGTGATTGATGGATGGGAGTAGGTAAGGGGGGTGGTGTCTCCCACGTGGGGGATGGCTGGATCAATGGAGGGAAAGAAAAGGAAAGAAAGAAAGAAAAGAATGGATTAGAATAAAATATAATATTATAATATAGTCGCGAAATATCGATTGTTCCAGAAAAATCCCCAAAAATACCGGAGGTAGAAAACGTCATCCTGAGGAATAATACGAAATCGGTTTTCCAAAATAAAATCCCGTTTTCAAATTAAAAATCCGGAAGCCAACCGCCGATACCGGTCTACACCGGGTCGGCCGGGTTTTGAAAATTCTGAAAAATCCCAGAAAATATATTAAAGAATAAAATATAATTTAAGAAGTAAGTGAAAGCGGAATTCAGAAATTCAATCCCGATTGTAAACTAAAAATCCTGGAATCAACCAGCGATACTGGCCGATACCGAATCCGTGGAATTTTCATAAATTCATAAAATCCTCAGAAAAAGTATTTAGGTAAGAAAGTGATTTTAAGAAATAATGTCTAAAGGACACTTTTAGTAATTCCAATTAGTTTGTAAATTAAAAATCCGGGAATCGGTCAGCGGCACTGGCCGACACCGGTTTTGAAGATTCACAACTTAATTCAGGAAAATTCCAGAAAATCATAGAAAATCCAAAATATTGGAAAACAGTATTTAAAACTGAAATCGGTCAATTTAGAATAACAAAAAGATCAAATTGAGAAGTCTACTAGGATCGAGTCCCGGTTCAGACTAGGGCTGACTCCGAGTTCACAAATCCGAACCCAAGGCAATACGATCATATGAATAATTCATAATACAAAACAAATACAGGAAGTAAATCAAAAATACGATCAGAAAATATGAATACGCAACTAAGTACGTATTCCGGGAACGGGGTGTTACACTCCATCCACCTTACAAAAAATTGCGTCCTCGCAATTTCGATAAGGGTGAAATGAACACAAAAAGGTAGGAATGAGGATTATGCCAATCAAGATATGAATAACTATGAGGGTTCCCCCAGATTGACTGAACAGCTAACTCAGGACTAAAGCATCTCTGCACTTCTGCCGTATATATACATCCTCTGACGGTGCCATAATAATACTGATCTGATGTCTGCTTATAAAAGAACACTGCCAGAACTTCAAAGGACTAACCCATTCTGAACAGTATAAAGTGAGCTGACTTGGTAAGATAATCAATAATACTTCGATCAGACTGTGAGCTAAAGCTAATGAAATCCATAGTGCTGAAGTCCATAATATAATATAAAACCTGCATAGTAAGACGTTATCCTTTTGCAGTAGAATCGCTGACGGGCTGCATACTGGGCTTTGTTAACTCTGAAAGACGTAGCCAAGAATAACTGTGAAGAATTTGGAATACTGACTTATGAATGATAACCCGACTGCAGATGAAACAGGAAGAAGATATCTGAGCCCTGCAAGATTTGTAGAATGGATCATTGACAAGGCCATGGCGATAGCTCAGATATAGTGATGGAACTCTGTTCAGCAGATCCATAAAAGTACTCTAGAAGAAATCCGAGGAATGGCTAGAGTGCCAAGCACTGAAGGGACTAGCCACGGATGAAACCAAGCCTGGATGAGGTTATCGCGTAACACAGCTCAGGTGTTAAACATTAGGGTGCGGCGAGGCTAACGCTCTGCGAGACTCGCATATAGCGAAGTTCACGCGACGAAGCCAGCGCGTAACACAACGCTAAATGCTAAGCACCAGGGTGCAGCGAAACTCACACCTGGTTAGGTTCACGGATGACTAGAACACGACCCTCGCTTAGCGAGGCTAGCGGAACCTTTGGTCCACCAAATCAATAAAAACTGCCAGGAGTTATTGGCTCTGAGAACACGATCAAGAAATTACAAGAATCAAACGAGTCTCGAATACTGTCTTCTAAATAATAACCTGACTGCAGATTAGCTCTGAGAACACCCGAGTTCCATGAACATAGTCGAAGAAATCATGATCGCTATTAGAGGAATAGGAATGAAAAATATCATAACTTTGTCTGCCAGAAGTCCTAATCTGAATTACTGTTATATACTGACACTCCTCATGAAATGATGCAATCTATCTGACTATATAAGTGACGACTCTCTGCTGATGTGCTAGTCTCCCATGATGTATCCAGAATATAAGAATATAACGCAGGGCCGAAGATCTGCCTAATATAAGATATGTGATATACCAGAGTCGAGAAGCGCCAGAACATAATTAGAACGAACCACATCTGCCCGGCTGTTGTTACTCACTAGTCAACACATATCTTAAGTTGGCATAAAGATCACGAAAATCAGAATAAATCAGAATAACAAAAATAGAAGGGATAGGAATCATGAAATAGGGAGAGAGATAGGACGGACTAGGATTGATGGTGATAGTGCAATGAGGAGGATATGATATAGAGAAGTTTACCAACTCCCGGACATGCTAAAAATGGGGACAATGGTTACGGTCAGTCCTTCAAGGATTCCTCCTTCAGATATTGAGCATCCTTCCTGTTCTTACTCCATCATCTTGAGCATCCTGACTTCCTCTTCAGTCAGATTTCATGCTTGCCTCCTTCTACCATGTGCCCTAACTTTAGTCTCCTTTGTATACGACTCCATGCTGGATGCTGGGGATGAAGCGAGGTTATTCTGACAGTAGGTCCTAGATTCCCTCACACGGTGATACTGGATGAGTTGATCTGATTGGTGTGATGTTCTCTGTCTCCTTGAACAGTCAGTCACATTTCAACTAATCTCCGAACCCGTATATGACATAATTCATAATCTTTCTGGTGATTGTGTTGCAGGTGCCCGGCTTCGGACAATATCCACATGTCATATGTTGGGGGCAAGATTGGAGGGATGGCTTAGCTAGTAGGGCATCCAGAGGCCTGTTTGAACCTTCACTTTCCTCAATAAGAGGGTTTCTTCGCCAACTTCATCTGCATCTTATCCTGATCTTTCTTCTCTGGGTCCATTCTACTTCCCGGATGGTGACAAAAGAACTTGAGAATACTCCTTGGGCTGCTTGGGAAAAAGAGACACCTTGATCCTCATCTTCATTTCTCATTTAAGATATTGCTTGCTCGGTTCTCCTTGTCGGCCACCATGTAAGACACCGACCGACTATACCTTAGAAATTTTGCTGTGTACTTATTACCATTCAATCTCCCTACTGCAATTTGATAATTCATCCTTTCATTTCTTTTTGAGTCATTACAGAGAAGAATCTTCTTATAAAAATCCTTCGAGAACTAGTCCCAAGTGATGGGCTTTTCCAGTCTTGCTGTTTCTACTAACCACCACGCCTTGGCCGTATCTTTCAACTGGATCCTGGTCATTCCCACTTAGTTCTTCGTCAGGGACCCGAGTTGACTTAGAAGATCCATCATGTTTGCTGACCACTGCTATACATCCAGGGCTCCTCCATGCTTGAAAAGATTGCTGGCTGTAATCTTCCTAAAATCTAACATGTCGCCTGGCTTCTGTTCCCGGAGTGCAACCAATGATCCTAGGTGCGGGACCTTCGCCTGTACTTGATCGTGTCTCATCATATCTTGCAGAGATAGTCTTAAATCAAGATTTTCTCCATTAGGGTTACCCTAGGAAGAACCAGAACCGTTATGATTTCCCCATCTTTCATGTCCGAGTTGGTCCAGAATAACAAGAAACTGAAGTATGAAAGGATGGGAGAACTTCAGAATTCAAGGATAAGATTATCAAGAGAGAATGGATAACTTTGTACTTGTAGTTGGATTGTATAACCAAGACTCATGCATTCCAGTTGCAAATTTCTTTACCATTAATTTGCCGTCTGGACGTACTGAGGAGGTGAGAGCCTAGGCTCTGATACCAACCTGTAACGCCCCGATCCTGGCGGATACGGAGACATTACTGCAACGTATATACGCAAGTCAGAAGTACCTTTACGTATATACGCTAAGCATCAGTACAGGCAAGAATCAGAATACGGAAGCAAGTGGTGCATTATACATTCCAACATATGAGTACAATTACAAAGTTATCACCGGAGGTGATCAATATTACAATAATATACATCACCTGACAGGCGCAATTGCGAGAATACAAGAGATATACAGGAATAAATAGTACAGAGGCACTCGCGAGTTTATAAAAAGAAAACTCGAGAGGCACACAGGGGGCCTGGAAGGATAGAGCTCTGAACGGTCAGCTGGAGATCCACGCTACCGCTGCGCCATTCTGATCAGCAACTGGAAGAATCCATAAGCTCCAAGCTCCATGACCTGGACATGAGAATCCAGGGGAGTCAGATGAAACTCCCCAGGCGAGTGGTGATACTAAAGCCAAGTGGCGAGCAAGGATAAGTATAAGTAAAGTGATAAATCAAATAAAGCCGAGGACGAGCAAATCTGATTGTATGGTTTCAGATCACGGCTCCATAAGACTAGTACGTCGAAGGAATAATCCAAACAAGGAAACCCTCATCTATATACCCTTATCTTATGTCACCATAATCTAAGCACATACAACCAGACTGCACTCAGGGCATGATAAGATAATGAACAGGGGCAAGTGGATACAAGGGATAAAGCAGGGCATGAGCAGTTAATATAATAATACTCATAAAGCCGAAAATCCGAAGTAAAATCCCGGACAAGCAAATATAGTAAGGCATATCACAGATTCATAGCCGTTTAAGTCGCAGGCTTCAGTATGCGTCCCATTCCACATACCTCTACTTACAACTTTAAGAGCCGGTTATTAGACACTTATTATTACTCGTCTTACCCTGATATCTAGCTATGTGAACTAGCGTCCCAGCACACATAGATCCATATCCGAGTAAAGCAAGGTTTTTATTGGAAACCAGCGGGGGTATCAACGAACTATGTTTACAGTGGGTCCCGTGCATACCCGGGACCACGCCCAGGATGTTCCGTTGCTTGGTGACGGAACCTACCGCGAGGCAAACAGGAGGGACTTATGTATGCCCTTATCATGATGGTACCAGGAATGAGGGAGCAGCTCTCCCCTCGGTCCCCTGGAGGCCCACAGGTCAGACCGGAAATTTAGTTGCACAACATACCTAATACCACTGTAAACACGAACACATATTGATAGCCGCATTTTCCCCGACCCGATGCAAGTTGTTCCTTTTATGATTATTAGATAATTATCAATTTACGGGAATAACAGGTTGCAAGACATGATCAGGAGTTCAGGAGTTCAGGTCACTGTATATAATACAGGAATACAAGATTCAGGTCACTGCATGTAATGCAGGAATACAAGATTCAGGTCACTGCATGTAATGCAGGAATACATTCCCGTAAATGTGATAATCACAGGTCAAGTATATCATGCTGGGTGTCAAGTGATAGCATGACAGGATGATTGATATTGGCAGGTGACAAGTCATGTCAAGAGATTGATAATAATCCGGTGGCAAAGTCATATCATAACAAGGGGCCTTGCCAAGAAGTAGCATGTCAGGTGTTAGATGATAACACAACAGTTGACAGGTGATATACATGTGTTAAATGGTAACATGTAATGACAAGTAGTATAAACTGGTGACAGGCGTTAGCATGTAGACGGTAAGTATGAAATAGTGGCATATAGTAAAGCAGTAGCGGAGCACAACCAAGCGGAGCTGAGCAAGCTGGAAGTACAGACAGCAAACAGTATTTAACACTGGAGCGTCTGGCGAGGTTACCGGGACGACTCGACTGAAGTACGAGCGGTAAATCCGGCAGCAACTCGCCTAGACGAATCTAGTGGTAAAGCGCTGAACGCTGATCATGATAACCAGACGGAGCTGAACAAGCTGGAGACACAGGCAGCGAACAGAGTTTAGACACTAATGCGCTTGGCGAGGTTACCGGGATACTCGGATTAAGATACGAGTAGAGAATCCGGCAGGCAACGCCTAAACGAATTTAGTGAATAAAGCACTGAGCGCTAAGCATGCTCACCAGGCGGAGCTGAGAAACCTGACGATCCCAATCACGCCTCTTCCGAGACAGTGAGGGACCGGAGGCTGAACTGAGAGACCTGCCGGTCCCAATCACCTCTCTTTCGAGATAGTGAGTGACCGGAGGTTGAAGGGTCCGGAAGGCAAGTATGGTATAAGGCAGTACAATACATCACAGGCATGGTATATGTACAAGAAGGAAAACTACCCTAGTACAAGCATTCGTCACAGAGCAATACATGTCCAGATACTGGCACTCGGCCATACACAATTATAGGGACTCAGCCCAATACATAATACATGGAAACATAGAATAAAATACATGTCGACCCGACGAAGCGGGGAAACCCAAATGGAGGCGAGAGCGAGAAACACCGCCTAAATCACCGGAAAGCCGAAAACTCTGAATCCATGGAACTCGCGCACGCGCCATAAAATAATATATATATATGAGGAGAGAGAAAGTGAAGAGGAGAGAGAGAAAGAGTGAGAAGCCTAGAGAGAGAAAGGAACACAGGGAGACGCGGGTTCTGGAAAGTGAGACGCGAGGGACGCAGACGCGGGAGTCGCGTCGCGGAATTATCAAACGCAGGAATCACAAACGCGGGGTTCGCGTCGCAAGAATAGCAGATGGGGAATCACGGACGCGGGGATCGCGTCGCGGGAAGTACCAGACGCGGGATAGCAGACGCGGGATTCGCGTCGCATAGATGCCTCAAACGCGAGATCTGCGTTCAAGTGCGGACGCGAGGGAAACGCGGACGCGGACGTGGGTTCTGCGTCGCGTCAATACAGAAACGCGCGGAGCGCGTAAGGGATTGCCTAGACGCGGGGTGAGATCTGCGTTAGGAAAGTCTGGCGAGGAAAATCACTCGCCGACAAGATTCCTTTGCTGCGCCCGACGAAGGGAAGTTCGGCCCCAATCCAAAAGGAGGGTACCGGCCTAAGTCTTGCAACGGAGAAGAACGCGGCCCCAATCCAAAAGGAGTGGCCGGCTCTTGAGTCTTGCCGACGAAGAAGAGCACGGCCCCAATCCAAAAGGAGGGTACCGGCCCTGAAAGGGTCATGTCCAAATGGAGAAGACGAACAGGAAGAGGAACCAGGAGGAGAGAGAGATTCAGGAGAGAGAGAGAGAGAGGTCCAAGAGAGAGAGAAAGAGAAGGGTTCCAGGAGAGAGAGAGAGAGGGAAACGCAGAGAGAGAGAGAGAGAGAGAGAAGAGAAATGCAGAGAGAGAGAGACTGGGAGCAGGGGAGCTGTTGCTCCCCCCCCACACACGCGCAGGGGCTGGAGCCCCCTGGCCGGACCTGGCCGCCGGCCAGGTGGCGGCGCCGGGCGGCGCCGGCCACCGGCAGAGGAGGAGGGGGCGGCTGCCCCTCAACAGAGAGAAGGAGGGGCTGTGCCCCCCTCCAGCAGAGAAAAGAGAGGGGGCTTGCCCCCCTCTCAGCCCAGCACAGGGGGCCCAGGCGGGCCCCCTGGCCGCCCACGGCCGCCGGCACAGCGCCGGCGGCGCCCCAAACTGGGGTGGCGCCGGCCACCCCAAGAAAAGAAGGGGGCTGTGCCCCCTCAACAAAGATGCACAGGGGGCCGGGAGGCCCCCTGGCCGAGCCCAAGGCCGCCGGCAAGGCGCCGGCGGCGGTCTGCCTCCGCCGGAGGTGCCGAAGGAGGGTGGAGGTCGGCGGTGAGGGTGGTTGCCGTGGCCGAAACCAAGGGGAGAAAAAGAAAGGAAAGGAAAGAAAGGAAAGAAAGGAAGAGAAAAAGAAAGAGAAGGGAAGGAGATGGCCGGGCTAGGGGTCTTCTCGCCGGCGTCGTGGTGGCCGGAGACGCCGGCGGCGGTGGTGGCCGGTGGGGCATCGGCCTCACAAGGGAAAAAGAAAAAGAAGAAGAAGAGAGAAGAGAATGGAGAAAAGAAAGGAAAAAGAAAAGAAAAGAGAAAGAAAGGAGTGAGAGAGAGTGATGGTGATTGATGGATGGGAGTAGGTAAGGGGGTGGTGTCTCCCACGTGGGGGGATGGCTGGATCAATGGAGGGAAAGAAAAGGAAAGAAAGAAAGAAAAGAATGGATTAGAATAAAATAATAATATTATAATATAGTCGCGAAATATCGATTGTTCCAGAAAAATCCCCAAAATACCCGGAGGTAGAAAACGTCATCCTGAGGAATAATACGAAATCGGTTTTCCAAAATAAAATCCCGTTTTCAAATTAAAAATCCGGAAGCCAACCGCCGATACCGGTCTACACCGGTCGGCCGGGTTTTGATAAATTCTGAAAAATCCCAGAAAATATATTAAAGAATAAATATAATTTTAAGAAGTAAGTGAAAGCGGAATTCAGAAATTCAATCCGATTGTAAACTAAAAATCCTGGAATCAACCAGCGATACTGGCCGATACCGAATCCGGTGGAATTTCATAAATTCATAAAATCCTCAGAAAAAAGTAGTAGGTAAGAAATGTGATTTTAAGAAATAATGTCTAAAGACACTTTTAGTAATTCCAATTAGTTTGTAAATTAAAAATCCGGGAATCGGTCAGCGGCACTGGCCGACACCGGTTTTGAAGATTCACAACTTAATTCAGGAAAATTCCAGAAAATCATAGAAAATCCAAAATATTGGAAAACAGTATTTAAAACTGAAATCGGTCAATTTGGAATAACAAAAAGATCAAATTGAGAAGTCTACTAGGATCGAGTCCCCGGTTCAGATAGGCTGACTCCGAGTCACAAATCCGAACCCAAGGCAATACAATCATATGAATAATTCATAATACAAAACAAATACAGGAAGTAAATCAAAAATACGATCAGAAAATACGAATACGCAACTAAGTACGTATTCCGGGAACGGGGTGTTACAGATTCTAACAGCGTTTAGTAGGATAATCTAATCCATCATATAGAACTTGGCAAAGTCGCCATTTCTCTATCCCATGGTGAGGGCATTGGGCAAGGAGGTCCTTAAAACGTTCGAAGTATTTCAAAAAAGGTCATTGGCTGTTTGCTTAAACTGTAGGATGTTCTTCCTAATCAGTGCAGTCTTGTGAACGGGATAAAATTTCTTAAGAAGGCCTTAATGAAATTATCCCAAGTAGATATTGAACCGGCCTCTAGACTGTAGAGCATTTCTTTGCTAAATCCTTCAAAGCAAAGGGGACAAACCTAAGTTTGATGGCATCTTTTCCTAACTTAGGTATATCATCATGAGACGTACTTCTTCAAATTCCCTTATGAAGAAGTATGCATCCTCGGATTCAAGTCCATGAAATTTGGGAAGGGTGTTGATGTATTGTGGCTTGAGTTCAAATGGGTCAACACCTTCAATAGTAAGCTTGATGCAAGAAGGAAGAGAGGTTCTAATAGGATAGAACCTATCTTGGAGTGACTGTGGTTGTGCCATGTGTGAGTCGGGCTTTTGCTCGGGTGGTGAACTAGTTCTAGTTAGCCTGGATGTAAGAGGGTCTCTCGACCAAGCGGACATGCACAATTAGCAAACAAGTTCACCCAATCAATCAATAAAAAAAGAAAAACAATCAAAAATCCTAATCTAGGGTAAGCCTTGACCTAGACGACTCCTAACTTTAGACTGTCCTTAGGAGGTCTACTGTCGACGTTAACCACAAGCTAATCGGCCAGGTAGGTGGCAAGACCGGTGGGAGGTTTCCGTCAGAGACGTTCCTTAATTAAATAACCACCGTTCTTCGGGCTTTCGGCCCTCAATCCCCTGCCTAGACACCGATTTGACAAGAGTTAATTTCGAACAATTTCCTCCTTCGGTCAATCTCCTATTGAGTCCGAGTTAACCTAGGGCCAACGTCTAGTCAAATTTTACTTAAGGTTAGGGTTGTGAGTGTGACGGATATGATTTGTGGGCCAAGGAAGGGTGATGAAATCCCCACCTTATCTTTTTTATGGGTTATGCCCTTAAGATATTTTTGTGTACGTGTAAAGCTGTAGAAAAGTAATCACTCAAGAAAGCAATAAATCAACCAAGAGTATTTCCTAATCTATATGCTATGCAAACGTACTTGTCGCCAGCACTCTTCAACAGAATTAAAAAAAAATTAAAATAGACACGTGCCCTAAATGCAAGAGTCTAATCTTTTTTTATTATCAACAAATGGGTTAATGTTATTAATTAGCAGTTGCAGAGTGATCACAGAGAAATTTAATCACAGCAGTAAGCAGTATTTGCAATTCTGAGCAACCTGCAGAAAATTTGATGAGTAGTGAACTACTCTTGCCGTGGAAATGCGGCAATTGCCGCGGACCCGCGGCAAAGAAGTAGGCTCTGATGCTCTGCCTTCGAGGGCAGAGGCACAGAGTTGCTATGTGTCCTTGCTGCTGCTTTGTTTTCCTGTTCTCTGTATCTGCAAACAGAAAGAATAAAAAATAATTAGATTGAGGAAATCGTGCCGTTCCTTCCCCGGCAACGGCGCCAAATTTTGATTGAGATTTAAGAATTGTAAATAATAAGAATGAGTTGTAGAGTTCTTAGTCTCAATGCTATCCGCTGTAGCAAGGGCCAAAGCGGGTCGTGATCCTCAGGGAAGGATGCGATGCAAGCTTTTCGACCGATTCCTCTGTATCTTCAAAATATGAGAAAAGAAATTAGATTTGAAATATATATATGAATGGAAAGATGTGGTTTTACTGATATTCTACCACAACCCATAGTGCAAGTTAAGGATATTGATCATCATATTGGAATATATGGACTCCATCCTAGGTTTTCTAGAGGATATGCAAGCAAGAGAAAAGATTGTAGAATCTTACTAGCGACACTCCTAAAAATCCAACACGTTTTCATCCTAACATCTAAGCACAACGTAAGAGAAGATTTACCTTGAAGTTACGTTGTCAAAGTTCTTAAGCATGAAATGTGAAAAATTACTTAAAGGTGTGACTTTAGATTATGAAACTAATCATCATTTAGTCTTCAAGCAATCTACTTTAAACCTAGGGTTTCAAAAAATGTCATCAATCCGATCAATGCTTAACTGCTCTAGGGTTGCTTTAAGAATTTCAGCAAACCACAATAGGAAATTAGTTCATCATTTTTTTTTTATCTTTTCAATTTATTTAATTTTTTTATGTTGTTTAATAAGAAGAATTGAGAAAGAAAGGAAACAAATAAATCAGAAGATCACAGATTAAAAACTAAACCAGAGAGATCACAGAATAAAAGCAAAATTAAATAGCAGAGAATTAAATGGGAAAAAGGTAACCTTTATTCGAAAAACGTCTCCCAAATACAAGCTCCTTCTCCTCCACAATGTACTCAAAACAAAATTACAAACTTGCAGAAATTTTAAGAAATAGCTAAGAAAACCCTAATCTCTCACTGGATCCCCTCTCTGCTGCGCCTGCAAGGGTATTTATAGGTGCAGAAGGCAGATAGAGTCCGGATAAACTCCTCCACGAAAACTGGTAGATGGATAAGGCAGGATTGCGCGGAAACGCGGCTTGGGCCGCGTTTTCGCGGCAACAGTCTGATCTTTGGCCGCGCGCTTTCGCGCGTGGCCTCCTCTGGTCCGTCCATCTGGGCATATGCTTCTGGAAGCTGGATCCTGGCTCTTCATTTTGGATTTTTGAGATAACTTAGAAATCAAGTTACCCTAAATCCAAATCCCTTCAAAAAGAATCTCATCTTGCACTCTTATTTATCCTCATTCACCAAGCATTTAGGGTAGAATAGAACTCTATCCTTCCCTCTTTGTAGTATTTGCAATTTTTACACTTTGTATTTGCACTTTTGACTTCTTGTAATTGCACTTTTACACCTGGGCTTGGACTTGGGCTTGGATATGGGCTTTTGGGCTTCATTAAGCTTTAATTCTTTATTTAATTCAATACTCAAGGCCTGCACACATTAAATAACAAAATATTAGTAAATGTGCATTATATAT
This sequence comes from Agave tequilana, assembly GCA_038442645.1. NCBI lineage: Eukaryota > Viridiplantae > Streptophyta > Magnoliopsida > Asparagales > Asparagaceae > Agave > Agave tequilana. The sequence continues at coordinate 13,728 of JAVJIF010012409.1, forward strand.
GAATAAATGTGAAAATGTGATAGTAAATATGATGACAATTATGCATTTTTCACTACCAATCAGTGCATATTGGATAGCATCGGCTATCATGGTTGGCCAATAATATCCAAGCCTATGCAATCTATCTTTAAGTTTTTGGACCTGGCTGATGAGCTCCACATATGCCATCGTGTGCTTCTTGAGCACTTCCTGCGCCTCTGAATTAGAAAGGCAACGGAGAAGGACACCGTCATGAACGACGGTTAAAGTGTCTTCAGAGTTGGATCGTAGTAAAAATGGAGAGACCTTCGTCTGATAGATGCCGCTTCTTTAGGATCGTCTGGCAACAGACCATGTAAAGGATAGTCGATGAGAGGAAATCGCCAATCTCTCGGCTCAAGATCCGTCGAGATATTATAGACCTCTCTGGTTCTTAACATATGTTTAGAGCAGACAAGGTGTCGAGTTGCCACTGTGAGGTGATACTCGGTGTCGACTGGCAAGGCTAGTGTTGTGTGCTAATGCAACAAGAGCATCCGCCTTAGTATTCTGATATTGAGACACATGCCCGATGTAGAAACCATCAAATAGATTAGCCAATTCGATGATAGTGTGATAATAAGGTACCAAATCCTCGTGACGGACCTCATATTTCCTTTAACCTGATTGATAATAGCTTTGAATCACTGTAAGCTTCGAGGTAGCGTATCCCCATTGTGGGCGAGCTGAAGATAATAAGTAGAGCATTATATTCCGCTACATTGTTGGAGCATGATTCTGTCAGAGAAAATGCTCTAGGAAGGACGTGATTTTGTGGAGAGATAAACACAACCCCCACGCCGGCGATGATCCTGCCCTTGGGCCTATTCGTGATGCTCCATCGAAGAACATCTGCCAAACTTCATCCTCTGAAGTTATATTAGACTCGAAGACTTCATCCGGAATATCTTCGTGAAGTTTTGAGTTCTCCGGAACTGGATGAGCGGCCAAGAACTCTGCAAGGGCCTAGCCTTTAACCGCCTTCTGAGGGATAAAGATCATGTCATATTGAGACAAAAGAAGCGCCCATCTAGCTAATCTTGAATTCAATGACCCTGGCTTTGTCATGAGAAGGCGCAAAGGATTCACTCTGGAGATGACATGTATGGTTTGGCGACTAAATAATGTCGTGTCTTCTGAATTGTAAAGACAAGAGTTAAGCACTCCTCAATAAGATTATAGCGAGATTCCGCCCCTATCAGAGTCGCTGAGAGAGATTGCCATCATCTGGCAGGATGGAGATGACATTGCAAGATTTGCCCTTCGACTTGGACTTCTTTGAATCCCATTGTTCGTCTTGGACAAGGTCTGGGTGTATCCACATGATTTTCCCCGTCTCTAGTGTCAAGGGAATAAGACCTCTATTCTCTTGAGTTTTAGCTGCAGGATGCTTGACTCCAGCCGTGGTGCAGGGATTGGATAAGTCCCGTCAGGAACTGTAACCTTTGGGGTTTTGCCGAACTCGAGGGTCACCATATTTGCAGTGACTTTCTTCTGCTCTGACTTCAGTGTCAGGACCCCGACGTCGATTAAGGCTTGAATTCTGTCCTTGAGGACAAAGCACTTGTCGGTAGGATGGTGAATCATCCTGTGGAAGAGACAGTATTTGGGATCGTTCGTGTGTCCTATCTCATTGGGACGTCGAGCATCTGGTAGCTTCATTATTCCCTTTGTGGAGTAAATGGAATATTGTGACCACCTGATCATCTCTGAAGGAGTACTATTTCGGAAGGAACTTAGACTCCTGATTATTGAAGCCGCTCTTCTGGATTTTGGCTGAACATCCTCTGATAATTCAACGGACATAGTCTCTTTCCCTTTGGCTTGAGAAGACTGCGCCATGTCGCTACGTCCTTTATTGTTCATACCCCACTTGCCTTTAGGGGTGGATGGTTCAAAACTTTTTAGCTGACTTTTCGGCTATCTCAGCTTGTTCGACCAGTTCTTTCCAGGTATGGGCTTTGACAGCCCCCATATGAACCTCTACTTGGTCTAAGAAGTTGTGTCTGCATGTCTGTAAGAGCATGGGTAATGGCATCCCTGCTGGGCACATCAAAGACAAGTTTCTGAACCGCTCAATGTAGTCACGGACAGATTCGCCCTTCTTCTGCATGGTGGAGAGGAGCTTGTCGATGGTACCTCGGTATCGTCCTCATAGAAATGAGAGAGGAATCGGGTTTCCAGGTCAATCCAAGAATTGACAGAGCCGGAGGGAGACTTCGGAACCAGTCAAATGCTACCCCCTTTAAGGTGCCAATAAACAACCTAGCCATGATAACATCATTGTCTATAACATTACCGGTCTGAGACCGGAAATAGTAGATGTGCTGGTTTGGCGAACTCTTACCATCGTACGTATGTAATGTTGGTGGTTTGAACTTTGTGGTGTATGGTACTGAATCCCACTCCAGCGGGTAAGGATGGACTGCCCCTACTTTCTTTAATTTATCCCTCTGAGCTAGGGATGCGATTTAAGCTTGGATGCCTTTAAGGACTTCAGCGTCCAAAGAAGAACCCCCTTTGACTCTCTGTCCTTGGCTGTTCATTGCTAAGATGTTCTTTCTCATCCTGGTTAGTTCCGGTATCATTGTTATTCCGGTTATTGAGGAGTTGAGCGAGCATATGTTGAATGTTGTCCATAGCTTCTTGCTGGGTTTGGAAGTTTGCTCCTGAGCTTCCAAACGCCGACGAAGGTCGTCATTACCATTGTCAGCCATATTGACTGATACTCTGTCTGTTCGCACTGAGCTGACTGTCGCCGAAGAGGCATACCCACTGTCTTCATCTTCTTCATCAGACCATTGGACTGATCCTCTCTTTAGTTCCAGTGAGGCTATTGCCGTTGAGGAAGATGGCTGTTCATAACTGTAGGGTATTGCAACCCTAAATCTGGTGTTTCGGAAGACACCTTCTTCATGTACCAAGACTTCGCCCAAGCCTGGGCTATAACTGGATCTGGGGAATGTAGGGAGTGTCGTGGGATGCTTGTCTGCCCCTGCGCAGCTTTCGTCCTCTTCCGGTCATGTTAACGGACGCAGAGGGCAGATCTCGTGGTATGCTCCTTTGTGATGTCTTACGGAGCTTGCACCGTCAGTCGATCAAAAACTGACCGTCGACCTGGTGGAGCGGCGGGGATTGGTCCTAGCCGGCAATGGACTGAATGGACTATCACCAGCTGACATCCCACTTGTTGACAACAGGAGGAAGTAGTTCGAGAAGATTCTGACTTCCGTTTGCTTGTCAAGAATTCTCGCAAGTCGGACCCAGCTGGGCCTAAACGATCCAGCACAGCGGCTCTGATGGATCGCGCATAGGACGATGTCCTACTCCTTTATCACTGCGGAGGGGATTAGCACTGAATAGTGCTTCAGCACTAGCTTCGCGGCTAAGAACCTTGGGAATGTCCTGGGTGCTGAAGCTGCATAAGCAACGCTGTCAACACTTAGGGATTATCCCTTAGCTCCGCTACGAGGCGCGAGCTTAGCGCTTGATGAATTAGGAAGCGAAGCACACTGTGGTGCTTTATCTGCTATGTCGTTGCGAGGGTGATTAGCCTCAAATGGTGACTTGGCTCTAAATTCGCGGCTAAAAGATTTGGAAACGCCCTTGGGCGCTGAAGCTGCATAAGCACCGCTATCAGCACTTAGGGAAAATCCCTTTTCTTCTCTACTAATAGCGAGCTTAGTACTTGAAGAATTGGGGAACGAAGCACGCTGTGGTGCTTTGGTTCCAGCTTCGCGGCTATGAATATCATGTGTACCCTGGGTACAGTAGCTTCGCTCATGAGAACGAGGCTGGTGCACGGCGTTACCGCTTTTGAATTGGGCGAAGGTATGGTCGCCGCTGTAACTTCGCGGCTAGCAGCCTGGTTGGAGCAGGCAGACACTTGCCTTCGCAAGAGAGACGCACTTGTGGCGTAGCTGCGCCTGAGGCTTTATTCAGAACCTTCTGCTTTGGCCTCCACATCTGCTTTGACAAGGGAGGCATAGGTTCGCAGGGAACCTGACTAGCCACATGTGAGGCTGAGGGGTGTTGGCAGAATTCTGCTTCCAGTTTCTGTTCTGAAACCTTGGCCATGGAGACCTTTCTATGCTTTCGTGCATGAAGCATTGACCACCCCCAGAGAGGACTTCTTCAAATTTTCCTTGGTCGAAGTGAACGACCAGGTTCTCGAAAGTGATAGGCTTGGACTGCGGGCCTGCTTCCTTGTTGCGCCAGAGGACGCAGTAGGCTCGCAGAGAGCCTTATCTGTCTCCGCAGAGATTTGCTTTGAAGATTTAGCCAGAGGGGCTCTGGCTACACCGACTTCCTTGAATTCAGAGATAGACCCGAAGGTCTGTTCGTCGCATTGCGACACTTGATTCTCAGCAGTGGAGAATTCGATCCCCAGCGGAGTCGCCATCTGTTTTCCATTGATTTGCAAAAGGGGAAAACTTACAAAAAAGTGTCGAGGAGCTAAATTACAAGTATTCTAAAAAGATTACAAGTAGATCTCCTCTAAGATTCTGGAGAAGTGTGCTGATAGGAGTCTGGTCAGCGCGCGACCACTTTGTCCCTTTGACGATGCGAGCGATGAGATTCCCTTCTCACCTGGTTCGGGGAATCGGAGAACAGAAGGTTGGTAGAACCCTCTTGTTACTTCTCAAAACCGCCTTCACTTAGGAATTCCTTCTCGCCTGGTTCCGGAGTTCCTTGAGAAGAAGGTATTAGGGTATCAACACCCTGATTAGAGAAGTAATTCTCTGAATTCTCTGAATTCTTGGAAGCAAGAGAATAGATCTCTGCTTAGCCTCTCTCTGTTTTTTTTTAGCCTCTCGCCTCTTACGTCCTGGAGGTCTCTGCCTGTGGAGGTGGTCCTCTCTCCTTGTGCCCTGGTGGGCTATTTATAGGGAGAGCAGGGGTATAATTGTCCCTTAAAAATATAGAAACAGATTGAGTCAAATCCGTTCAAATCTGGAGAGTAGCCTTGCTGCGAGGCTAGGATCAGCTTCTGCGAAACTAGAAATAGCAGGTAGCGTCGGTCTCCTAATCCGCTTTGATTCTTTCCATATAATTGGAAGATTTCCCCGATCCTCTTACTCGTTTTAGGAGAGTCAAGAGATTATGGCAATCAACTGCCAAATTTGATCTCAGATTTGATCTTGATTAGATTTGGTCTTGATCCTGAATTGATTTGATCTCATCTGGAGATTTAATTGGTCAAAGGTTGACCATGACAGACCCGCATTGGAGCTGCCGCGTCGAGCTCGCAGCGGAGCTGGAAGGAGCATCTGGCGAAGTCAGAAGAAAGCTCTTCAGCAGAGCTAGATAATATCTGTGGCGAAGCTACCGAACATTCTTCTGCGCGGTTGCGTGTGGCTTCGAGCGAAGCTAACTCTCTGCGGAGTTAACTGAGCACTTCAGGCGAAGTTGTAAGTTAGCTTCCTGATGGAGCTTTGAACGGCTCCAAGGAGAAGTTGGGCGATCTTAGCCTCTCAGGCGAGGCTATCCCTTTGGGCTCATGTGATGCTAAGCGTTAGCATCTTAGACCTGCTGAGGTCTGTTTAGAGACAATCTGGGCTCACTGTCTGCTTCACCAGATCAGTAGAGTCCAAGTTGCTTCTTTGTCCCTCGGAGATGGGTGAAAACTGGTCGTCAGCTTGTCTGTCGCTTGTCTTTTATAAATGTCAACAAGTACAGAACTGGTCGTCAGCTTGTCTGTCACTTGTCTTTTATAAATGTCAACAAGTTTAGACATTGTTCAGGCCAGTCAAAATCTTGTCTTTTTTAAAGTGTCAACAAATATAATATATATATATTAACACATCTAATAATCAATTAGTTAGGTATTAGGGCCTCAAGAAGTCTTGATACATGCACAAAAGAAAATTAGATGAGTTATATATATTAAAAAAAGAAGTGCTTAAAGGGCAACGAAGTGTTAATACTTCGAATTCTGCAAAAAAAAATTATATATATTAATATACAAGGCATAAGAGTTGAAGTTAAAGAATCCCGAGTCAAAAAAATTCATAATCACAAAAGTGTATATGACTTAGGGTAAAATAAAAGACTAAGTAAGAAATTCATTTTTAATCCTAACCTAGATTGATAATAAATATATGCATCGAGATTAAGTATAGGAATGAGTAATTTGGTGATCCTAAGATTATAAATTACTTGATTTCCTCAAAAATATTTCAAACATTCTTCTATTTCAAAAATAAAATTTCAAAAATACTAACATTTTATTTTTTTTCTTTATAGATTTTGTGGGCGTAATTCACTGAAAACCTCACGAGACAACACTCGTCCTCTAAAAGAAACCTAGAAGTTAACGACTGTTGCACGTGCTAAGTGCAACCGTAATTTCTACAAAAGTGAGTTATGTTAGATTAGTTTAGTTTAGATTTTTCTTTTTAGTTTTGCTCGAGGACGATTAAAAGATAGGTGGGGGGTGTGATTATACTCCAAAATTGCATTTTTATCATCACTTTTACACATATATCCTTGAACGTGAATGTTTTTTCTGTTGACCGGTGTGAACGTCAAGCTCTTCTAGAATCTTCTCCTTGGATCATGGATGGAGTAGCACAGCTTCTATCCAATGAAATCTCAAAGAGACATAGGCAAAAACTTGAACTCAACAAGTTGGTAGAGGAGTTTAACTCTTTATCAGTATTCCTCAGCTGAAAATTCTGATCCCTCTTCAATAGCAAACTAAGCTATTTATAGGCACTTCAGGGGTAAAACTATGTAATACCCCGTTCCCAAGATACGTACCCAGATAAGTATCGTGTATTCTTTTATCATTTTGTTGCAATTTTATTCTAGTATTTATATTTAAGTTGTGATTGCTTATGATTTTGGGTATCGGATCTTGATTCTCAGTCTTAGAGTCAGCCCTGACCCGGACCGGAACTCGATACTAGTCTGCTGCCCAATTTGACCTTTCGGTAGTCTAATTTGATCGATTTCAGTTTCAAACATTATTTTCTAATATTTTATATTTTTCATGATTTTTGGAATTTTTAGAATTATTTTACAAAATCTTCAAAACCAGAGTCGGTCAGCATCGCTGACTGATTCCCAGATTATAGTTTCTAAATGGGATTGAATTTTCAAAATGACTTTAACATTACTTCTTAGAATTTCATTTTCTACCAAAATACATTTTTTGGGATATTTCTAAATTATCAAAATTTGACCGATTCTGGTGTCGGCCAATATTGCCAGAAAATTTTAGGATTTTTAATTTGAAAACTACATTAAATTTCTTGAATCTGATTTCACCAAGTATCTTAAAATAATATTTCTATTTTTGTGAATTTTCGGAACGTTTCTGAAACAGTCAAATTTTCACCGTATTAAAATAATAATATTATTTACCGACGTATTCTTTTCTTGCTTTTTCCTTCTCTACTCCCTTACTTTATACTCCCAGATATTATAATAAATTAATTAGATAATAATAAATTTTTTTATGTTTTCTTTTCCTTATTTTTTCTTCCTTTTCCTTAATTTCTTTCTTTCTTCTTTTCTTTTCTTCCCCCACACTCCACCTCCATGCCCTGTGCACCCACTCCCGTAGCCGCAACCAAGAGTAGGGAATGATGGGCTGAGCAGCCCATCTCCCCCATCCCTTTCATTATCACATTTTTCTCCTCCTTCTCCATTTAAACCCTCCTTTCTCTTCCCCTCTAATTTCATTATTCCATCTCCTTCAAACTAAACCCAACTCCCTTCATCTTCACCACCGCTGGCTCCACCATCACCGCCGCCGGTGCCGGTCGCCTCTAGGCCGGCTAACCATTCACCCCACACCCCCTTCCACTCCACCACCTCCTTTAACCTCCACCAACTCCCCACCATCTCCAATTTCATTCAAACCTACCACCACCACTTCATCTTCTTCCCAAAATTCCCCATTAAATCACCTCCTCCTCCACTCCACCCCTCAACCATTACCTGCTCCTCCTCCTCTAACTCCCATCACCTCCAACAATCACCACCACCACCATAACCACCACCACCGCCAACTACCACCACCACCTCCACCAACAACATCAACCAAACAACCACCGTCTCCCTCCCCCCGAGCTAAGCCGCGCGCCCCCTCCCCCGGCGCCGCCGCCGCCAGGCCGTCGGCGCCGGCGGTGGCCAGCCACCCCCACTTCCCTCCATTTTCTTCTATCTTTCTTTCTTTCTTCTTTCCTTCTTTATTTCTTTCTTTCTTTTCTTTTCTCTTCTCTTTCTTTTCCGTAAATAAACCCACATTTCCTCATTCCCTAAAATACCCTCCACTCACCCCCAAATTACTTCCCTATAATTACAATCAATACCTCTCCCCTTTTAATTCCTATTCCTTTTCTAAAAATACCCTATACTCTCTCTCTCTCCTCTCTCTATCCTCTCTCTCCCCTCTCTCATTCCCTCTCTAATATATTTATAATACTTATAATATATATGTATATATTTAATATATAGTATGGGCTAGTGGCTCACTCGCACTGGTTCGCGGACTTCTCGGATTTTATTCTGGTATTTCATTCTGGTATTAGGCGAGACATTTCTTTGACATTTTTGCTTTATTACCATCGTTTCATATTTAATAATTATTATCTTGATTTTAATATACGATGTCTCTTTATGCAAGTTGGTATATGTTATATAAATGATTTTAAAAAATTATCATGTTTTATAAATAGCTGTCGGTCGTTATTATACCTTGTCGAACCGGTATTATACCGGTATGCCTAAATCTGCTCCCGCTTCGCTCGGCTTCGCATGGCTAATAAATAGATAAATTTATTATTGTTAGAAATAATGTTGTGAAGAGTTTGAAATATTTATGCCGTTCCCCTGTACCATATTACGTGACCGGTTGATACCTAATATTTGATGTTGCGACTCTCCTCGATATATTAGTTACCTGACCCTGATATGTATACACCGGTACTTGCCATGCTATACTTATTATTTGATATCTGATACCGGTACTTGTCATGCTATACTTATTATTTGATATCTGATACCGATACTTGCCATGCTATGCTTATTACTTGATATCTGATACCGGTACTTGCCATGCTATACTTATTACTTGAATCTGACACCGGTACTTGCCATGTTATACTTATCGCCTGCTACCTGACACCTGATATAATAACACTTGACACTTGACATGCTATCACCCGGTACTGGTACACTTGACCTGATATCGTGGCACCTGTATTATATTGCATATTCATGGCTATTACTTTTACGGGGACTTGGCATGATTATTATACTGTTATCAGATATTTGGTACTCCTGAACTCCTATACTCCTGAACTCCTGAACTCCTGTACTCCTGAACCTTGAAAAAGAGTGACTCCTGATATTATACTCCGGTTAATTCCCATAGTTAGATAATCATGGTTATACTGTATACACTTGTGGATATTATCTTTAGGCAATTCATGTATGTATAATAAAAATACTAAACTTATACTAAAGTGGGGGAAATTGATGGAAACCGTATGTTGTCATATTTATAATGGTGATATTTCTGAAGTATCGTGTGAGGCGCGTAATGATAAGTCTCTGAAAGCAGTAGCCTAAATCTGAAGTGTCGTGTGGGGCGCGTAATGATAAGTCCCCGGAAGCAGTAACCTGTACTCCTGAGCTAGTCCCGGGCAGAGACGGGACCCACTTTGAATATGAGCCTTCAGATTTATCAATTTTCAAATAATAACTCATCTTATTCATAAGTGGATGTATGTGTGCCGGTAGCACATACAAAAGCATATGAATCGGATGAATAACATAAAACAACCAAACAGTAATAAGGTTAGGAACGTGTGATATTTGGTCTCTCCTTTGTTCGGGTCCTGGTACTCACATATCAGACCTGGGTAAGTTCTACAGAGTGCGAACTCTAGTATGGACTATCGGTGATGTGAGGCGCTGGTAGGGAGGCGATTGAAATATCAAACGATATTGATTATTATTATTGGATAAATTAAAATGTAACATCTTTATATTCCAGTTATAGTATTATGCCCTGAGTTGACACCTTACTTTATGACATATAATGGTTACTACTGACACACTATAGTTCTGTTACTCTTAGGGCAACTCAAGATTGTATAAACTCAGACGATGGCGACATGAGATATGTGGTATATAGATGAGGTTTCCTTATTTGGATAATCCCCTTGACGTATCAGTTCTGTGAATCCATAAATCTGAGCTTATACAACTAGTTTTGTCCATACTTGTATTTATCGCATGTTTAACTTATTTACCGCATGTACCTATGCTCTTCATACTGCCTTCTATGTATGTTTTTAGTTTCAGATTCATCGATATATATGATTTACTGTCGCTCTTTTAATTTCCCTTATGTTATTTGTTATTACTTGTACCTACATATTTAGACCACATCACTTGATCATGTACACATGTAGCTGTTATGCACGTCATTTGGCTCTATTATATGTACTCAAAGGGTTGCGTCTGACAACCCTGATTCTCATGTCCAGATCCTAGAGACCGGACCTTGGTGACCTTCCTGTAGCTGATCAGAGTACGCAGCGGATCCTTCCATGACGATCGGAGTGCAGCAGAAGCTTAGATCATCGCCGCTGCTCTTCCTCCCAGTTTCTCTACTGTTTGGTTCTCGAGACCCCTCTTGTTGCTCGTGAGCACCTTTCAGCTTTTGTATATCTCTCAATATATTGTACTCTTGTATTTTCTGGTGATATAATATTCCTGTAATAATGTATCACTCTCTGTGATAACCATGTACTTGTACTTTTCTATTGGAATGTATATTACCACTGTGCTTCCGCACTCTGATTCTTTCTTGTACTGATGCTTAGCATATATACGTGAGGGTATCCCTGACCTGCGTATATGTAAATCACCTAGAGGGGGGGTGAATAGGTGATAAGCTAATCTTAAGGTCAATAATGCGGAATTAAAACTTATATGATGCAAACTAAAACTTCTTAAACTAAACACCACGTATAACACAAGAGTGTAGCCGAATTCCCCGTGAAGGGCTCTGGACTAACTCCTCAAGATTCCTCTAAATAAGAGTTGAGGTGCCGCGTTGGCTCTCTTGGTTGAATACAAGTGTTAGCAAACAATCCCCAAGCATATAACAATTAAACACACAATATATCAAGCATATAAAGATAAAGACAATGTAAGCATGCAAGATATAAAGATAGAGAGATAGAGAGTGAGCAATCGCAAACACGGGAGATTTGTTTCGAGGTTCAAGCACACTTGTTCTACGTCCCCGCCTTCACACTTGAAGGATTTCCACTATAATCGATCCCACCGGATCACTCGGTGCCGCAACACCTACAAGGAGAGTTCACACTTGAACTCCTTGGACTCTCTAGTCCAGTACACACCGCAAGCCCACAAGCTCGCCGAGGCCGCACCTCAAACACCGAGTTCACACACGAACTCGAAACACCGCGAACCCGCAAGTCCGCCTCCTCAAAGTACAAAGATGGAACTTTGGTGATCACAACACTTTGATCACCTAAAATCCTCTCACAACAAATCCCTATAGGTAGATATAGCAATGGATGGCTCAAGTGTTGTGTGAGAAAACAAGGATTGAAATGGTGGAGGAAATCTCAAGAAATCACTTTTAAAACACTCTTGATAAACTCCCCTTTTGATTGGAAATATTTGCTCTCAAATAAGTGGAGAAAACTTCTTAATGGAGTTGGAAAAACTAGCTCAAAACCCACTTCAAAATCTTGTAGAAAACAACCCCCAAAAGCCCCAATTTATAGGGCTCCAAAAACTAGCCGTTGGGAGCCAGATTGGCCTGTCGGTCGACCGCCCGGTCGACCGGCCAACGGTCAGATTTCTGACCGTTGAGCCAGCGGTCGACCGGCCGGTCGACCGTGGCCTGGATACAGAGAGCAGACTCTCTGTCGGTTCGACCGCCCGGTCGACCGGGGCCTTTCCAGAGAGCAGAGCTCTCTGGTCGGTCGACCGGCCCTCCAGCCAGACTGGCATGCACGTCTGTGCACGTCGGTCGACCGTCCCGGTCGACCGACTTCTAGCTCGGTCGACCGGCTGAAGCCAGGACAGGTCTGTTATAGGGATTAAAATGTTGATATTTTAACTTAAATAAAATCCCATAAATTCACGAAAAATCTACAAAAATAGTTTTAACATTATACTTTGATAATCAAACATTCTTAAGCAAAATCAAGACATGTTACAAACAATTTGAACTATTTTTGTAACTTGAAAATTTTGGCTAAAAACGAAAACTGTATTTTTCCAAATTGGTTTTCCTAAAATTCTCCAAATACAAAATGATATTTAAACAACTTTTAAAGCATAGAGTGTATGGATATGATCCACTACACATACATGGTGAAATATCTATATTTTTGACATTTAAGCACTAAACATGGTTTTGGTTAAATACATGTAAACATTGAATACCAAAAATCAAACGGTATTTTTCAAATGAAAACTCTTTTGTATTTTTCCAAATAAAATTCTTTTATGAAAAACTCATCTAAATCAAGAGTGTGTGTGTGTAAGATATACTTGAGCAATCCACCAATATTCTATCCTTTACATTTTATCTAAAAATAAAATCTTATAAAACAAACATAGACACAAGTCTTCTTCTTGAAGTCTTCACTTGAAGTCTTCTTCTCCTTCTTGACTTGGTCCAAACACGATCCAACGAGCTCGACTCCTCTTGAGTACTTGATGTGGTCTTGATGCATAGGCTCGTGAATCAAACCGTGCTAGCTCCAAAACTTGACTTTAAATCCTTTGTTGAAGCTACACACCTACTAAGATCTTGATCATGAATCTGTCACTAATTAAACACAAGATCATTAGTACTATAACTACATGAGTTGATCATCATCAAAACTAGAGTGATAGGCCTTTGGGCCAACAATCTCCCCCTTTTTGATGATGACAAAACTCATGAAGTTATATATGCATGGATTAAAGTAAAGCTTCAAAGAAGCTCCCCCTTAACTTATGCATAACAAATAAACAATAAGATATGGAAATGAAGCACATAAACTAACTAAACATGTATGCAAATATAAGGAGATAAACATACATAAACAAGCATAAACACATCAAATTCTTTTTCTCCTATTTGCAAAACAAAAACATATATACATAAACATAAATCCTTTTTCAAAACATGCATATATACCAAATACTTCTCTCCCTTTTTGTCAATCATCAGCAAAGGGGTTAAAGTAAAAACCAAAAAAAATTAATGTTCTCCCCCTTTTTGTCCTAAATAAAGAGATCAATAAGGCGTGAAATCAAATCAACCAATAAAAAGTTATATGCGATATACATTCATGAAGAGGAAGACGCTAAGTTAACTTCCCTACATATATACATTACATGAAGGAGGGATGACAAGCCCTAATTCACATAACGCATAATATGCAATACATAAGAGGAGATGTGAAGCTCCCCCTACACACGTGTACCACATAAAGAAGAGTTGTCAAGCTCCTCAATATAAGATAACTCAACATGAATCTATATGTAGAAGAGATGTTAAGCTCCCCTTGCATATAGGCAATACACATCAAAACATTTTTAATTGTCAAAATTTCATATTAAAACAAAATCTTAAATTTTTCTCAATAAAACAAATTTTGAGATATCTTAGAAAATTCAAACTTTAAGATATCATATAAACAAATTTTTTTAAGGTATCACTTGTAAACAACCAAATTTTAAGATACCAATTGTAAATAATCATTATTATAAATAAACATTACAAATTTTTAATTTTCTTAAATAGATAAAACATATTGATACAAATTGAAATTTAACAAATATGAAGTTGAAACATATTGATACCATTTAAAATAAACATTACAAATTTTGAATTTTGATACCAATTTTAAACATAATGCATAAGCTTATTAAAGTGTCAATTGAGATGCCAATTGAAAATAAAGTTTTAAATCAAGCTTAGCATAAACATACTATGTGCTTTAAATATGTAAACCAATTGTAAATCAAGCACACGAAAAATATATATATGTATGAAAAGAGAATACCAATAGCAATTGATATTATTTGAAATAAAGCATACATATATAGAAAACAAAATATGAGTATATACAAAATGAATATCAATTGAGATATCAATTGAAAATAACAATGTAAATCAAGTATAAACTCATAACCTACCACCCTTTATATGCTCAAGATAAAAGATTTTCAATAGGGTTTGCAAGGCATACACGCCCATCCATCCGCCCATGACGGTGTGGTAGGGGTTTTCAAAAATAGGGTTTGAAAATATTTTTATAGTGAAAAACACTACCAAATTGAAGAATAAATAACTAGTTAAATTAATTTTTGAAAAACTAGTTAAAGATCCTTCAAACCATGAAACCAAATCATATATATATATATCATGAAACATACTAAATACACAAGAAGTGACACTCGAAATCTATAAGGCTCAAAAATAATCATGAAACAAGGTCATGAATAAACAAATAAAGTGTGAGTGTTCAAAAGTCATGTAATTAGCATTTTCCATGAAAATAATCAATAAAGCTCAAAAACAAAACATGGATATCATTTTTATCAATACAAATCATGAGAAATTAAAGATGAAAATCATAAAAATTCATTTTTCATCTTAAAAACAAACTTCTAAGTATATGTATGATTTATCCAAAACTAACAATATGCATACATATCCCAAACATAAAAAGAGTCCATAATGTAAATTGCATGAAGGCAAATTACTCATGGGGTATACATGTATTTTTATTAGATTTGAATACAAAATACATGTATATGAAGTAAAAACATGATAATAGGCAAAACAAGTGTAAATGGGAAAATCATCAAAACTAGGCTATACATGTGCATATAGTGAGTACAAATGAACAATGAAGTGCAAACATATATGAATCAATTTGTTGCTCACTATTTATACACGTAGAAATACAAGTTTTGATAAAAACTACATTTAAACTAGTATTTACCACATGAAGTACAAAAACATTAAACATGAACATTTTAACAAACATTAAAACATGCTAAAAAATCATCTATGAAAAAGGCATGTAAATAAATAAAATAGGAGTTTAGAGATAGTTACCAAAAACAAAGAACTAAGCTCTAATTCTCCAAAACTTGGTGGCCGTCCCACCAAACCTCCTTGATAGCGGTGCATCAAATATGTGTCCATCAAGTCCATACATCCATTATCAAGGCACCATCCCTCTCACGTTTTGTGAGAGCCCGCACCTAAATCAAAAGCACAAGGTGAGGATTTTGGTACCCTTTTCTTTTGGGTCCTTGAGGGTTAGTCTTATAAGGAACCCAAACATTTTTATTATTAGCAAAATTATTATGATGTATCAAAATAAAACTTTGCTAAATGGCCTTTGCGGCCACAATGTGTACATTTGTATACTCTAGCATGCATATGAGTGTGGGTGTGGTCATGACGTGCAAAGTGTGCATATGCATGATGAGGGTGATGTGCATGAATATGTGGAGTTTGTTTCTTTGAAAACAAAGACTCCAATCTAGAATGATTAAATGCACATGTGCTCAAAGTTGAGCTTAAACTATCAATTTATTTTTCAAAAATTTAACTTCATTTTTATCAATGGTTCTGGCATGAAGAGCATGATCAATAGTCTTTTTCTTTTTAGAAATATTTACCTTTTCGTCTTCAATAATTTTTCTTTTCAAAGAAGTGTTCTCATGCAAAGCAACTTCTTTTTGTTTTTCCACCAAACAATCTTATTTTCAAAGTAATGTTTCCTTCACAAAGATCATTTAATTTAGAAAGTAAGGAAACATTCTCATTTTTTAAACTTTCATTTTCTTTTTCAAAGCATGCAACTTTATTTTTAAAAACATCATTTTCTTTTAACATGCAATCAAATTCTTTTTCAAGTTCTTATTATCCTTTTTAATCATGTCATATTTTTCAAGTAATTGTTGACAAAAAGATGTAAGCTCATCATATGACATTTTAACATCTTCATCTACTTCGGATTCAGTAGTTACCTCAAGGGGGTTATCCCCTTGGACCATGTAGCATACGTTGGAAGCATCACTTCCAACATCCGAGTCGCTCCCCGCATAATATTGTTCTTTTTCGCCAAGGGAGAGTATGGTATTCCAAACTACAAAAGCCGAATCAAGATTAGTAACCCTAGATAAATAATCATCATTTAGGGTAGATCTTAAAGCATGTAGGGCTTTTGAGTTAGCCTCAAAATACTTGCTATTATTAACATAAGAATCATTAATGGTAGCAAGAAAAACATGAATGCCTAGGCCTTTGAGGTACAAAGACATCTTAACCTTCCAAGTTTGGATGTTAAGAATGTCAAAGGTAGGAGGTGATATAAAATCCATGGTGTGTGTACAAATATTGTGATTAGCTAATAAATGAGGATCTTTAACTCTAGGTTGTAAGACCCAAATCAAGAGCACTTGGCTCTGATACCAATTGTAAATCACCTAGAGGGGGTGAATAGGTGATAAGCTAATCTTAAGGTCAATAATGCGTAATTAAAACTTATATGATGCAAACTAAAACTTCTTAAACTAAACACCACGTATAACACAAGAGTGTAGCCGAATTCCCCGTGAAGGGCTCTGGACTAACTCCTCAAGATTCCTCTAAATACGAGTTGAGGTGCCGCGTTGGCTCTCTTGGTTGAATACAAGTGTTAGCAAACAATCCCCAAGCATATAACAATTAAGCACACAATATATCAAGCATATAAAGATAAAGACAATGTAAGCATGCAAGATATAAAGACAAAGAGATAGAGAGTGAGCAATCGCAAACACGGGAGATTTGTTTCGAGGTTCAAGCACACTTGTTCTACGTCCCCGCCTTCACACTTGAAGGATTTCCACTATAATCGATCCCACCGGATCACTCGGTGCCGCAACACCTACAAGGAGAGTTCACACTTGAACTCCTTGGACTCTCTAGTCCCGTACACACCGCAAGCCCACAAGCTCGCCGAGGCCGCACCTCAAACACTGAGTTCACACACGAACTCGAAACACCGCGAACCCGCAAGTCCGCCTCCTCAAAGTACAAAGATGGAACTTTGGTGATCACAACACTTTGATCACCTAAAATCCTCTCACAATAATCCCTATAGGTAGATATAGCAATGGATGGCTCAAGTGTTGTGTGAGAAAACAAGGATTGAAATGGTGGAGGAAAACTCAAGAAATCACTTTTAAAACACTCTTGATAAACTCCCCTTTTGATTGGAAATATTTGCTCTCAAATAAGTGGAGAAAACTTCTTAATGGAGTTGGAAAAACAAGCTCAAAACCCACTTCAAAATCTTGTAGAAAACAGCCCCCAAAAGCCCTAATTTATAGGGCTCCAAAAACTAGCCGTTGGGAGCCAGATTGGCCTGTCGGTCGACCGCCCCGGTCGACCAGCCAACGGTCAGATTTCTGACCGTTAAGCCAGCGGTCGACCGGCCGGTCGACCGTGGCTTGGATACAGAGAGCAGACTCTCTGTCCGGTCGATCGCCCGGTCGACCGGGGCCTTTCCAGAGAGCAGAGCTCTCTGGTCAGTCGACCGGCCCGGTCGACCGGCCCTCCAGCCAGACTGGCGTGCAGTCTGTGCATGTCGGTCGACCGTCCTGGTCGACCGACTTCTAGCTCGGTCGACCGGTCCGGTCGACCGGCTGAAGCCAGGACAGGTCTGTTTTAGGGATTAAAATGTTGATATTTTAACTTAAATAAAATCCCATAAATTCACGAAAAATCTACAAAAATAGTTTTAACATTATACTTTGATAATCAAACATGCTTGAGTAAAATCAAGACATGTTACAAACAATTTGAACTATATTTGTAACTTGGAAATTTTGGTTAAAAACGAAAACTGTATTTTTTCAAATTGGTTTTTCCTAAACTTCTCCAAATACAAAAATAAGATATTTAAATAACTTTTAAAGCATAGAGTGTATGGATATGATCCACTACACATATATGGTGAAATATCTATGTTTTTGACATTTAAGCACTAAACATGGTTTTGGTTAAATACATGTAAACATTGAATACCAAAAACCAAACCGGTATTTTTCAAATGAAAACTCTTTTGTATTTTTCCAAAATAAAATTCTTTTATGAAAAACTTATCTAAATCAAGAGTGTCTGTGTGTAAGATATACTTGAGCAATCCACCAACTATTCTATCCTTTACATTTTATCTAAAAACAAAATCTTATAAAAACAAACCTAGACACAAGTCTTCTTCTTGAATTCTTCACTTGAAGTCTTCTTCTCCTTCTTGACTTGGTCCAAACACGATCCAACGAGCTCGACTCTTCTTGAGTACTTGATGTGGTCTTGATGCATAGGCTCGTGAATCAAACCGTGCTAGCTCCAAAACTTGACTTTAAATCCTTTGTTGAAGCTACACACCTACTAAGATCTTGATCATAAATCTGTCACTAATTAAATACAAGATCATTAGTACTATAACTACATGAGTTGATCATCATCAAAACTAGAGTGATAGGCCTTTGGGCAAACAGTATATACGTCACAGTGATGTCTCCATACCTACGGGACCGGGGCATCACGAGGTGGTATCAGAGCCTAGGCTCTCACACCTTCAGTACAACTAGTTGGCAGATTAATAATATATTTATTTGTAGCTGGAGAGCACGAGTCTTGAATATACATTCCAATCGCAAGTGCGGTGTTATCTATTCCTTCCTCGCAATCTTTTTCTTGGATCCTGAGACCCTTCTATCTTTCCTTTCAACTTCTTCCCATCACCCCTTCAACCAACTCAGATATGGAAAGACGGAGAACCCGTAACGGTCCTGGCACTTCTCATGACAGTTTCAATGGAGAGAGCGACAACATGATGAGGGTACTTCATGGCATGATAGAGAGTCAGCATCAGCAGACAGAGCTTTGCGACAGGCATTATTGACAGCACCTAGAAAGCAGAGGCCTGGCAATGTATCTGATTTCAGGAGATTACAACCGGCTACATTTTCAGGTACTGAGAAGTCGTTGGACGCCGAGCAGTGGCTGATTGACACTACAGATCTTCTAAAGGCAGCCCGGATTCCTGATGAGAACCAAGTAGAAATGGCTAAGATACAACTGAAGGATGTGGCCAGAACTTGGTGGTTGGCAGAAGAAGCGTAGCTGGAGAAACCCATCACTTAGGACAAGTTCTCGAAGAGTTTCTACGAGATATTCTTCTCTGAGACGGCACAGAAGGAGATGGAAGAACAATTTATCAGACTACAGCAGAGGGACCAAACTGTAGACGAGTATGCTGTAGAGTTCCTGAGACTGAGCCGGTTTGCGCCATACATGGCGACCAATGAGGAGACCCGAGCAAGGAGATTCCAGCAAGGCCTGAGGATGCAGATCCAGATGTTTCTTATACCCCAGCAACTCAAGGCGTATTCTCGGGTCCTTATCATCGCTCGTGAGGTAGAACGGGGATTGGAAAAGAAGCGTCAGGATGAGATGCAGAGGAAGTCAGTGAAGAGACCATTTCAGTTGAAAGAAGGTGTAGACTCAGTCAGACCCCTGGATACCCGCTAGCAGAGCAATTACTCCAACCTCTTCCTCAGCAAATGAGATGTGGGTGTTGTTTGAAGTTCGGACACTATAAGCGTGATTACCGAATGGCAAACAAAGTTTGCTTAGCATGTAGGTCTGATGGTTATTTGATAAGGGATTGTTCATTCAGATGGATAGGGGTTACCACCCCAATTCAACCAACACTTCCAGTACCACCGGTAAGAAGGGACCTAGGACCAATTGAAAGGAGAACTCCATTCCCTTCCCCGCAGTATGTCTTCAATCAAGTACAGAGATGACCAAGAGGTAGAGCAGATGGAAGAAAGCAGAAAGCATATCATTTGACCGCCAAAGAAACTGAAGGATCAGAAGAAATGGAACAGAGAGTGGTGCCCTATATTTAGAACGAGGACCACTGGAGGTATCGCCCATGACCACTATCCCCATTTTATCATGTCTTTCATTATCATATCCATCCTATCATGATATTCCCATCAACCCTATTTTCTTCTATGTTCATCTCCCTCCTTATAGAAATTTCGAGGACGAAATTTTTGCTAGTTGGGTAGATTGTAATACCCCGTCCCAGGATACGTACCTAGCTACGTATCCTGAATTCTTTGACCATTTTGTTTCAATTTTATTCTAGTATTTGTATTTAAGTTGTAATTGCTTATGATTTTGGGTATCAGATCTGGATTCTCAGTCTTAGAGTCAGCCCTGACCCGGACCAGGAACCCGATACCAGCTTGCTGCCCAATTTGACCTTTTCAGTAGTCCAATTTGATCGGTTTCAATTTCAGACACTATTTTCTAATATTTTAAATTTTTCATGATTTTTTGAAATTTTTCAGAATTATTTTACAAAATCTCCAAAACCGGATTCGGTCGGCATCGCTGACTGATTCCCGAATTTATAGTTTTCAAATGGGATTAAATTTTCAAAAACGGATTTCATATTACTTCTTAGAATTTCATTTTCTACCTAAATATATTTTTTGAGATTTTTCTAAATTTATCAAAATTTGACCGATTTGGTGTCGGCCGGTATTGCCAGAAGATTTTAGGATTTTTAATTTGAAAACTACATTAAATTTCTCAAATCTGATTTCACTCGGCATCTTAAAATAATATTTACTATTTTTGTGATTTTTTCGGAATGTTTCTGAAATAGTCAAATTTTCACCATATTAAAATAATAATATTATTTACTAACGTTTTCTTTTCTTACTTTTTCCTTCTCTACTCCCCTACTTTATACTCTCAGATATTATAATAAATTAATTAGATAATAATAAAATTTTTTATTATTTTTTCTTTTTCCTTATTTTTTTCTTCCTTTTTCCTTATTTTTCTTTCTTTTCCTTCTTTTCTTTTCTTCCCCCACACTCCACCTCCATGCCCTGTGCACTCACTCCCGTAGCCGTAGCCAAGAGCATGGCATGATGGGTTGAGCAGCCCATCTCCCCCTATCCTTTTCATCATCACATTTTTCTCCTCCTTCTCCATTTAAACCCTTCCTTCTCCTTCCCTTCTAATTTCATTATTCCATCTCCTTCAAACTAAACCCAACTCCCTTCATCTTCACCATCGCCGCCTCCACCATCACCGCCGCCGCCGGCGGCCACCCCTAGGCCGGCTAACCATTCCCCTATACCCCCTCTCCACTCCACCACCTCCTTCAACCTCCACCAACTCCCCACAATCTCCAATTTCATTCAAACCACCACCACTACTTCTTCTTCTTCCCCAAAATTCCTAACCAAATCACCTCCTCCTCCACTTCCAACCCATCAATCATCACCTCTTCCTCTAACTCCCCGTCACCTCCAACAATCACCACCACCACCATAACCACCACCACCACCAACTACCACCACCATCTCCACCAACAACATCAACCAAACAACCACCACCTCCCTCCCCCCGGGCTAAGCCGCGCGCCCCCTCTCCCGGCGGCGGCGGCCGCCGGCGGTGGCTGGCCACCCCCATTTCCCTCCATTTCCTTCTTTCTTTCTTTCTTTCTTCTTTCCTTCTTTATTTATTTCTTTCTTTTCTTTTCTTTTCTCTTTCTTTTCCATAAATAAACCCACATTTCCTCATTCCCTAAAATACCCTCCACCTCACCCCCAAATTACTTCCCTATAATTACAATCAATACCCCTCCCCTTTTAATTCCTATTCCTTTTCTAAAAATACCCTCTCCTTTCTCTCTCTCCTCTCTCTCTCCTCTCTCATTCCCTCTCTAATATATTTATAATATTTATAATATATATGTATATATGTTAATATATAGTATGGGCTAGTGGCTCACTCGCACGGGTTCGCGGGCTTCTTGGATTTTATCCCGGTATTTCATTCCGGTATTAGGCGAGTACATTTCTTTGACATTTTTTGCTTTATTACCATCGTTTCGTATTTAATAATTATTATCTTGCTTTTAATATATGATGTCTCTTTATGCAAGTTAGTATATGTTATATAAATGATTTCAAAAAATTATCATGTTTTATAAATAGTTGTCGCCCGTTATTTTACCTCGTCGAAACGGTATTATACCGGGTATGCCTAAATCTGCTCCCGCTTCACTCGGCTTCGCATGGCTAATAAATAGATAAATTTATTATTGTTAGAAATAATGTTGTGAAGAGTTTGAAATGTTTATGCCGTTCTCCTTTACCATATTACGTGACTGGTTGATACCTAGTATTTGATGTTGCGACTCTCCTCGATATATTAATTACCTGACCCTGATATGTATACACCGGTACTTGCCATGCTATACTTATTATTTGATATCTAATACCGGTACTTGCCATGCTATACTTATTATTTGATATCTGATACCGGTACTTGCCATGCTATGCTTATTACTTGATATCTGATACCGGTACTTGCCATGCTATACTGATTACTTGATATCTGACACCGGTACTTGCCATGCTATACTTATTGCCCGCTACCTGACACCTGATATAATAACACTTGACACTTGACATGCTATCACCCGGTACTGGTACACTTGACCTGACATCGTGGCACCTGTATTATATTGCATATTCATGACTGTTACTTTTACAGGGACTTGGCATAATTATTATACTATTACCAGATATTTGGTACTCCTAAACTTCTGAACTCCTGTACTCCTGAACTCCTGTATTCCTGAACCCTGAAAAAGGGTGACTCCTGATATTATACTCCTGTTAATTCCCGTAGTTGGATAATCATGGTTATACTGTATACACTTGTGGATATTATCTTTGGGAAATTCATATATGTATAATAAAAATACTCAACTTGCACTAGGGTGGGGGAAACTGATGGAAACTAGTATGATGTCATATTTATAATAGTGATATTTCTGAAGTGTCGTATGAGGCGCGTAATGATAAGTCCCCGGAAGCAGTAGGCTGAATCTGAAGTGTCGTGTGGGGCGCGTAATGATAAGTCCCCGGAAACAGTAGCCTGTATTCCTGAGCTAGTCCCGGGCAGAGACGGAACCCACTATAAATATGAACCATCAGATTTATCAGTTTTCAAATAATAACTCATCTTATTCATAACTGGATGTATGCGTGCCGGTAGCACATACAAAAGCATATGAATCGGATGAATAACATAAAACAACCAAACAGTAATAAGGTTAGGAACGTGTGATATTTGGTCTCTCCTTTGTTCGGGTCCTGGTCTCACATATCAGACCCGAGTAAGCTTTACAGAGTGCGAACTCTAGTATGGACTATCGGTGATGTGAGGCGCTGGTAGGGAGGCATTGAAATATCAAACGATAATGATTATTATTATTGGATAAATTAAAATGTAACATCTTTATATTCCAGTTATAGTGTTATGCCTTGAATTGACACCTTGCTTTATGATATATGATGATTACTACTGACACACTATAGTTCTGTTACTCTTAGGGAAGCTTAAGATTGTATGAACTCAGACGATGGCGATATGAGATATGTAGTATATAGATGAGGGTTTCCTTATTTGGATTATCCCCTTGACGTATCAGTTCCGTGAATCCATAAATCTAAGCTTATACAACTAGTTTTGTCCATACTTGTATTTATCGCATGTTTAACTTATTTACCGCATGTACCTATGCTCTTCATACTGCCTTCTATGTATGTTTTCAGTTTCAGATTCATCGATATATATAATTTACTGTCGCTCCTTTAATTTCCCTTATGTTATTTGTTATTACCTGTATCTGCATACTTGGACCACATCACTTGATCATATACACATGTACCTGTTATGCACGCCATTTGGTTTTATTATTGTACTCTAGGGTTGCGTCTGACAATCCTGGATTCTCATGTCCAGATCCTAGAGACCGAACTTTGTGACCTTACTGTAGCTGATCAGAGTACGCAACAGATCCTTCCATAACGATCGGAGTGAAGCAGAAGCTTGGATCATCGCTGCTGCTCTTCCTCCTAGTTCCTCTCCTGTTTGGTTCTCGAGACCCGTCTTGTTGCTCGTGAGCACCTTTCAGCTTTTGTATATCTCTCCATGTATTGTACTCTTGTATTTTCTGGTGATGTAATATTCCTGTAATATTGTATCAGTCTCTGTGATAACCATGTACTTGTACTTTTCTAATTGAATGTATATTACCACTGTGCTTCTGCACTCGGATTCTTGCCTGTACTGATACTTAGTGTATATACGTGAGGGTATCTCTGACCTGTGTATATACGTCGCAGTGACGTCTCCGTACCCACGGGACCGGGGCGTCACAAACTATCCCCTAAAAACTCTCCATAATGGGGGTTAACTCTGAACTCAGCTAGATGGAGGGTGAATAGGTGACTAGTTAATCTAATGATGAATTAATGCGGAATTAAAACTATTTATGCAAACTAAAAATTCTCATGCTAAACACACATAGTATAACACAAGAGTGTAGCCGAATTCCCGGTGAAGGGCTTTGGACTATCTCCTCAAGATTCCCCTAGACAAGAGTTGAGGTGCCGCTATGGCACTCTTGGTTGAATACAAGTGTCAGCAAACAATCCCCACGCATATAACAATATTGGCACAAGTATATCAAGCAAGTAAAGATAAAAGAAATGTAAGCATGCAATATATAAATACAAGTGAGAGATGATGGGCCTTTGGGACAAGTGTGTCCGAAGAGTTCTAGTGAGAACTTGTATTCAATTGTAATCACCTAGAGGGGGGTGAATAAGTAACTAGCTAATCTAATGGTCAATTAATGCGGAATTAAAACTTATTAATGCAAACTAAAGCTTCTTAAGCTAAACACCAAGTATAACACAAGAGTGTAGCCGGATTCCCCGTGAAGGGCTCTGGACTAACTCCTCAAGATTCCTCTAAATAAGAGTTGAGGTGCCGCGTTGGCTCTCTTGGTTGAATACAAGAGTTAACAAACAATCCCCAAGCATATAACAATTAAGCACACAATGTATATCAAGCATATAAAGATAAAGACAATATAAGCATGCAAGATATAAACAAGTAAGAGATAGAGAGAGCAATCACAAACACGGGATATTTGTTTCGAGGTTCGAGCACACTTGCTCTATGTCCCCGCCTTCAACACTTGAAGAATTTCCACTATAAACCAATCCCACCGGATCACTCGGTGCCACAACACCTACAAGGAGTTCGCACTAGAACTCTTGGACTCTCTAGTCCCTTCACTCGTTCCAGCAAGAATTACACACCGCAAGCCCACTAGCTCGCTGAGGCCGCACCTCTACAATGAGTTCACACAAGAACTCGAAACACCGCGAACCTGCAAGTCCGCCTCCTCAAAGCAAAGATGAAGTCTTTGGTGACCACAACACTTTGATCACCTAAAAACAATCTCACAACAACTCTCCTATAGGTAGATATAGCAATGGATAGCTCAAGTGTTTGTGAGAAAAACAAGGATTAAAATTGTGGTGGAAAACGCAAGAAAATCACTTTGAAAACTCTCTTGATAAACTCTCTTTTGATTTGGAAATATAGCTCTAAAACATGTGGATATAACCACTGAAATAGGTATGCAACACTAGCCCAAAAACTCTTCTTAAATCTTGTAGAAAACAGTCCAAGAAACTCCCAATTTATAGGCTATCCAAAAACTAGCCGTTGGGGTCCAGTCAGTAGCTCTGGACAGCTGTCAGTCGACCGGCCCGGTCGACCGCCAACGGTCAGAAATCTGACCGTTGGGCCAACGGTCGACCGGCCCGGTCGATCGAGGCCTGGAACAGAGAGCAGACACTCTCTGCCGGTCGACCGGCCCGGTCGCCAGGGCTTTCTAGAGAGCAGAAGCTCTCTGGCGGTCGACCGGGTCGGTCGACCAGCCCTTCAGCCAGAACTGGCGTGCACGTTTGTGCATGTCGGTCGACCGACCGACTCCTAGCTCGGTCGACCGGTCCGGTCGACCGGCAGAAGCCAGAATAGACTCTATAAAGGGATTAAAAGGTTGTCTTTTTAGCTTAAATAAAATCCCATAAAATCTCTAAAAATCTACAAAAATAGTTTTAGTATTATACTTTGATAAAAAACATGTTTGAGTAAAGTCAAGACATGTTACAAACATTTTGAACTATTTTTGTAACTTAGAAATTTTGGCTAAAAACAAAAACTGTATTTTTCCAAAATAGATTTTTCTAAAACTTCTTCAAATACAAAAACAAGATATTTTAAACACTTTTAAAGCTTAGTGTGTATGGATATAATCCACTACACATACATGATGAAATATCTATGTTTTTGACATTAAGATCTACAATAGTTTTGGTTAAACATATGTATATAAGAAATCCAAAAACCAAACCGGTATTTTTCCAAATGAAAATTCTTTTATGAAAACACAAATAAATCTTGAGTGTGTGTGTATATGTACTTGAGCATATCCACCAACTGTTCTATCCTTTACATTTTAATCTAAAACAAAATCTTAAACAAACCTACACACTTTTTCAAAACTTCTCCAAATACAAAAACAAGATATTTTAAACACTTTTAAAACTTAGTGTGTATGGATATGATCCACTACACATACATGATGAAATATCTATGTTTTTGACATTAAGATCTACAATAGTTTTGGTTGAACATATGTATATAAGAAATCCAAAAACCAAACCGGTATTTTTCCAAATGAAAATTCTTTTATGAAAATACAAATAAATCTTGAGTGTGTGTGTATATGTACTTGAGCATTCCACCAACTATTCTATCCTTTACATTTTAATCTAAAACAAAATCTTAAACAAACCTAGACACAAGTCTTCTCTTGAAGGGCTTCACTTGAAGTCTTCTCATCTTCTTGACTTGGTCCAAACTTGATCCAAAGAGCTGGACTCCTCTTGAGTACTTGATGTGGTCTTGATGCATAGGCTCTTGAATCAAACCGTGCTAGCTCCAAAACTTGACTTTAAATCCTTTGTTGAAGCAAACACCTACTAAGATCTTGATCATAAATCTGAGACTAATTAAACACAAGATCATTAGTACTATAATTACATGAGTTGATCATCATCAAAACTAGAGTGATGGGCCTTGGGCCAACAATCTCCCCCTTTTGATGATGACAAAACTCATGGAGTTATATATGCATGGATTAAAGTAAAGCTTCAAAGAAGCTCCCCCTTAACTCATGCATCACAATAAATAAATAAGTTATGACAATGAAGCACAAACATGTATGCAAATATAAGGAGATAAACATGCCAATCAAGCATAAAACTCATCAAAATTCTTTTCTCCTTTTTGCAAAACAAAGCAATATGCATAAACTAAAATTCTTTCTCCCTCTTTATGTATAAAGCAAGGAAAACATGCATATATACCAAAATACTTCTCCCCCTTTTTGTCAATCATCAACAAAGGGGTTAAAGTAAACACAAAACAATGTTCTCCCCCTTTTTGTCCGAAACAAAAAGATCAATAAAGGGTGAAAACAAATCAAATCAACCAATAAAGAGATATATGCGATATACATTCATGAAGAGAAAGACGCTAAGTTAACTTCCCTACATATATGCATTACATGAAGAAGGGATGACAAGTCCTAACTCACATAACGCATAATATGCAATACATAAAAGGAGATGTGAAGCTCCCCCTACACACGTGTATCGCATAAAGAAGAGTTATCAAGCTCCTCAATATAAGATACACTCAACATGAATCTATATGTAGAAGAGATGTTAAGCTCCCCTTGCATTTGGCAATATAAATCAAAACATTTTTGAATCAATTTTTTAATAATTACTTAAAACAAATTTTGAAATTTACTTAAGGTAATAAAATACATTTTGAGATACCTCTGTAAATAAACAAAATTTTGAGATACCAATTGGAACTAAAACATATCAAAACATTTTTAAGAATCCAATTGTAACTAAACAATACAAAGTTTGAATTCTAATTGTAATCGAAACATTTTATCTATTGAAATACAAGCAATTGAAAAACACTTTACCAATTGAAATAACAATGAAATTTTGATACTAATGAAAGAAAATATTTTGATACCAATTTAAATTTACATGGACACCAATTGAAATAAATAGATCAATAGATACCAATTGAAATATATGGATACCAATTGAAATAAATAGTTCAATAGATACCAATTGAAATATATTGTTCATTTTGATATCAATAAAAATACCAATTGTAAAAAAATACCAATTGAAGATAATGCATAAGCCTAAAAAAAAATACCAATCGAGAAATCAATTGAAAATCAAGATTTTAATTAAGCTTAGCATAAATATACTTTGTGCTTTAAACATGTAAATATCT
Source organism: Agave tequilana (assembly GCA_038442645.1). Lineage (NCBI taxonomy): Eukaryota > Viridiplantae > Streptophyta > Magnoliopsida > Asparagales > Asparagaceae > Agave > Agave tequilana. The sequence goes on from JAVJIF010012409.1 coordinate 42,112, forward strand.
TGAAAATCAAGCACAAACAAATCATATATATGTATGAAAATAAAAATACCAATAGAAATTGATATTACTTGAAAATGTGAAGCATACATATATAGAAAATAAATATGAATATATACAAAAAATATCAATTGAGATACCAATTGAAAATATGATGTAAATCAAGTATATAACTCATAATAAACCACCCTATACATGCACATGATAAGAGATTTTCAATAGCCATACAAGGCATGATCGCCCATCCGTCCGCCCATATGGGGGTAGGTAGGGGTTTTCAAAAATAAGTGTTTGAAAATATTTTTATTGTGAAAACACTACCCAATGAAGAATAGATAACTAGTTAAAGTAATTTTTGAAAAACTAGTTAAAGATCCTTCAAAACATGAAACCAAACATATGTCTATCATGAAACATACTAAATACATAAGGTTGGCACTCAAAATCTATAAGACTCAAAAATAATCATGAAACAAAGTCATGAATAAACAAATAAAGTGTGAGTGTAAAAGAATTATGTAATTAGCATTTTTCATGAAGATAATCAATAAAACAAATACCATTTTATCAAAAAATATGAAAATTCATTTTTCATCCAAAAACAAACTTCTAGGTATATATATGTTTTTATCCAAAACTAACAATATGCATACATATCCCAAACATAAAAAGAGTCTATGATATAATTTGCATGAAGACAAGAGACTCAAGGGTATACATGTACATTTATTAGATTTGAATACAAAATACATATACATGAAGTAAAACATGAAAATAGACAAAAACAAGTATAAATGAGAAAATCATCAAAAATAGGCTATACATGTACCTATAGTAAGTACAAATGAATAATGAAGTGCAAACATATATTAATCAAATGTTGCTCACTACTTGTACACGTATATACACAAGTTTTGACAAAAACTACATTTAAACAAGTTATATACCTCATGAAGCACAAAACAAATAAAACACGAACATGCTAAAAATATTATATATGAAAAGGCATGTAAATAAACTAGGAGTTTTAGAAATAGTTACCAACACATGAACTATACTCCAAATCTCCAAAACATGGTGGTTGTCCCACCAAACCTCCTTGATAGCGGTGCATCAAATGTGTGTCCATCAAGTCCATGCATCCACCACCAAGGCACCAACTCCCTCACGTTGTGTGAGAGCCCGCACCTACATCAAATACAAGAGGTGGGGACTTTGGTACCCATTTTCTTTTGGGTCCTCGGGGGTTAGTCTTATATGGAACTCAAACATTCTCATTAGCAAAATTAATAGCATTTATCTTATTATAACAAAATTTTACTAAATGGCCTTTGCGGCCGCAATGTGTACATTTGTACACTCTAGGATGCATATGTGTATGGGTGTGATCATGACGTGCAAAGTGTGCATATGCATGTTGTGGGTGATGTGCATGAACATGTGGAGTTTGTTTCTTTGAAAACAAGGACTCCAATTTAGAATGGTTAAAAGCACATTTGCTCAAAGTTGAGCTCAAACAATCAATTCTATTTTTCAAAAATTTAACTTCATTTTTATCAATGATAGCATGTAAAGCATGATGAGAATGAGAATTTTTTTCTTATTCTTTTTAGAAACATTTTCTTTTTCTTTTTCAACAATTTTTCTTTTTAAAGAAGTATTTTCATGCAAAGCAATTTCTTTTTGTTTTTCCACCAAAACAATTTTATTTTTCAAAGTAGTGTTTCTTTCACAAAGTTCATTCAATTTAGAAAGCAAGGAAACATTTTCATTTTTCAAAGATTCATTTTCTTTTGAAATATTTTCAAAATTTTCTTGTAAAGAATCTTTTTCATTTAACATGGCATCAAATTTGTTTTTCATTTTCTTATTATCCTTTTTAAGCAATTCATATTTTTCTAGGAGTTGTTGACAAAATGATTCAAGTTCATTATAGGACATATCAACATCCTCTTCTAGCTCGGATTCGGTAGTTACCTCAAGGGGGTTATCCCCTTGGACCATGTAGCATACGTTGGAAGCGTCACTTCCAACATCCGAGTCGCTCCCCGCATAATATTGTTCATTTTCGCCAAGGGAGATGACGGTGTTCCAAACTACGAAAGCCGAGTCAATGTTAGCAACCCTATATAAATAATCATATATACTTGCTATTGTTAACATATGAATCTTTAATAGTAGCAAGATAAACATGAATGCCTAGGCCTTTGAGGTACATAGACATCTTAACCTTCCAAGTTTGAATGTTAAGAATGTCAAAGGTGGGAGGTGACATGAAATCTATGGTGTGTGTAAACAGATATTGTGATTAGCTATAAATGAGGATCTTTAACTCTAGGTTGTAAGACCCAAATCAAGAGCACTTGGCTTTGATACCAATTGTAATCACCTAGTGGGGGGGGTGAATAGGTGACTAGCTAATCTAATGGTCAATTAATGCGGAATTAAAACTTATTAATGCAAACTAAAACTTCTTAAGCTAAACACAACACAATAGTGTAGCCGGATTCCCCGTGAAGGGCTCTGGACTAACTCCTCAAGATTCCTCTAAATAAGAGTTGAGGTGCCGCGTTGGCTCTCTTGGTTGAATACAAGAGTTAGCAAACAATCCCAAGCATATAACAATTAAGCACACAATGTATATCAAGCATATAAAGATAAGACAATATAAGCATGCAAGATATAAACAAGTAAGAGATAGAGAGAGCAATCACAAACACAGGATATTTGTTTCGAGGTTCGAGCACACTTGCTCTACATCCCCGCCTTCAACACTTGAAGGATTTCCACTATAAACCGATCCCACCGGATCACTTGGTGCCGCAACACCTATAAGGAGTTCCCACTAGAACTCTTGGACTCTCTAGTCCCTTCACTCGTTCCCGCAAGAACTACACACTGCAAGCCCACTAGCTCGCCGAGGCCGCACCTCTACAATAAGTTCACACAAGAACTCAAAACACCGCGAACCCGCAAGTCCGCCTCCTCAAAACAAAGATGAAGTCTTTGGTGATCACAACACTTTGATCACCTAAAAACAATCTCACAACAACTCTCCTATAGGTAGATATAGCAATAGATAGCTCAAGTGTTTGTGAGAAAACAAGGATTGAAATTGTGGTGGAAAATGCAAGAAAATCACTTTGAAAACTCTCTTGATAAACTCTCTTTTGATTTGAAAATATAGCTCTAAAACATGTGGATATAACCACTGAAATAGGTATGCAAGACTAACCCAAAAACTCTTCTCAAATCTTGTAGAAAACAATCCAAGAAACCTCCAATTTATAGGCTATCCAAAAACTAGCCGTTGGGGTCCAGTCAGCAGCTCTGGACTGCTGTCGTTCGACCGGCCCGGTCGACCGCCAACGGTCAGAAATCTGACTGTTGGGCCAGCGGTCGACCGACCTGATCGACCGAGGCCTGGAACAGAGAGCAGACACTCTTTGCCGGTCGACCGGCCCAGTCGACCGGGGCTTTCCAGATAGCAGAAGCTCTCTGGCGGTCGACCGGGTCGGTTGACCGGCCCTCCAGCCAGAACTGTCGTGCACGTCTGTGCACGTCGGTCGACCGACTGACCGACTCCTAGCTCGGTTGACCGGTCCGGTCGACCGGCAGAAGCCAGAACAGACTCTATAAAGGAATTAAAAGGTTATCTTTTTAGCTTAAATAAAATCCCATAAAATCTCTAAAAATCTACAAAAATAGTTTCAGTATTATACTTTGATAAACAAACATGTTTGAGTAAAGTCAAGACATGTTACAAATATTTTGAATTATTTTTGTAACTTAGAAATTTTGGCTAAAAACAAAAACTGTATTTTTCCAAAATAGATTTTTTCAAAACTTCTCTAAATACAAAAATAAGATATTTTAAACACTTTTAAAGCTTAGTGTGTATGGATATGATCCACTATACATACATGATGAAATATCTATGTTTTTGACATTAAGATCTACAATAGTTTTGGTTAAACATATGTATATAAGAAATCCAAAAACCAAACCCGTATTTTTCCAAATGAAATTCTTTTATGAAAACACAAATAAATCTTGAGTGTGTGCGTATATGTACTTGAGCATTCCACCAACTATTCTATCCTTTACATTTTAATCTAAAACAAAATCTTAAACAAACCTAGACACAAGTCTTCTCTTGAAGAGCTTCACTTGAAGTCTTCTAATCTTCTTAACTTGGTCCAAACTTGATCCAAAGTGCTGGACTCCTCTTGAGTACTTGATGTGGTCTTGATGCATAGGCTCTTGAATCAAACCGTGCTAGCTCCAAAACTTGACTTTAATCCTTTGTTGAAGCTAAACACCTACTAAGATCTTAATCATAAATCTGAGACTAATTAAACACAAGATCATTAGTACCATAACTACATGAGTTGATTATCAAAACTAGAGTGATGGGCCTTTGGGCCAACAAGAGATAGAAAGAGCAATCGCAAACACGGGAGATTTGTTTCGAGGTTCGAGCACCCTTGCTTTACGTCCCCGCCTTCAACACTATGAAGGATTTCCATTATAAACGATCCCATCGAATCACTCGGTGCCGCAACACCTACAACGAGTTCACACTAGAACTCCTTGGACTCACTAGTTCCTCTCTTGTTCCTATAAGAACTACACACTGTAAGCACACTAACTTGCCGAGGCCGCACCTCTACACGGAGCTCTCACTAGAACTCGAAACAACGCGAACCCGCAAGTCCGCCTCCTCATACACAAAGTAGAATACTTTGGTGATCTAAACACTTTGATCACCTCAAACACTCTCACAACAAAGATCCTTATAGGATGGATGTAGCAATGGATAGCTCAAGTGTATGTGAGAAAAACTTGGATTGATTTGGTGGTGAAAAATGTTCGGAAGGTAGGAGTGTACTAATATTCAGAGAGAGAGGGTTTAGAATCAACCTTCGATGCTCTTATGTGATGCTCAAAAACTCCAAAATGTATTCACAATTTTTCTTTACTCCTTTCGAATCACCGTAGTAGTATAAGCTATTACGGGTCGATCCTCAGGGAAAGCTTGCGATGGAAGCTTTACGGTTTCGAAATTTGAAGAAAGAAAACGAAAGTTCTTCTATGTTCAAGAAAAACAAAATGACATGGAAAAGAGAGGAAAAATTCGTTGTGGAGTTTGTTGCATAAAAAGAAAAAGGATGGAAAGGAAAGTGAAATGAACTTGGAAAACTTTTACTAGCTTGGAAAGAAAACTTTGAGAAGGAAAACTTTGAAAGACTTTTAGATAGAAGAAACCATAACTAGCTAACCCTTCTAATTTACTAACTTACTAATCTCATAGGGTGATGCATGCCTCATGTTGATTCATCGGCAAAGGTTTGTCTTGCTTGTTTGGTCAAATACTTTCCCAAGTGGAGGATGAGTGATCTTCTCGGCTTGTCTTGTAGCCTCATTGATTCATCGGCTCCTGAGATAGATTTTCAATGGTGGAATCAAGGAGTGTCACTCAAGGTAATGCTAAGGAAGAAGTTACAAGATTCATTAGTCATTCAAAGCCATACTCGAGCTAGCATTGAAGTAAGAAAATTGTACAACAAATAGCATAGTTAGGTGCTCCATCTCCATGTTCCATCAAGGCACTTGTTCTAAAGACAAGGCTCTAAATGAGGCTCACATGAATCATATGGAATGAAAACAAGCATTTGTCAAGAATTAAAATAACTCATCTTCATTGGGGATAATAGAGACTTGAAATTACAAGATCACAATAATTAGCAATCACCCAAGAGTTAGAAGTTAGTAAAGTTAGTGGTTAGCTAGTCATGTTAGAGAGTTAGCTAGACATTGAAATGAAAAGAACACAACAATTCATGGTAGAAGAAAATGCAATGGTAATTAAAGCTTGAAGAAAGTAAAACACAAGAAAGTAAAGTACTAGAATTAGTAAAGATGAGAAGATAGATGGATCAATCATTGCATTCAAGTTGTCACCACTTCAATTACAAGATCTCACACACACTCTCTCTCTCTCTCTCTTTGCAGAATTCTAGAAGGAGAAAGAAGATTACAAGAGCACTAAAGAAAGCTAGAGAAATCCCTACAATTCTCTCAAAAATATAAGCTCTTCTCTCCTATTCTCTCCTCCCTCTTTTGCAGAGGCCCTAGGGATCTATTTATAGGCTCCAGAGGATGAGGCCCTCAAATCTCGGCCGTGGGATCAAACGCTGGCTCAACGGCCAGATGCTTGCCGCGGATCCGCGGCCAGAGCCGCGTTTCCGCGGCAGAATCTTGGCCGTTGCGCCAACGATTTCTGTTGCCATTCTGTTACAGCCCGTATGCCACGCTGGATCTTCTAGAAAGTTGGGGATATTCGTGGACGACTCCAGACCTGGGCTTCTCTTTGGGCTTTTCCTTTTGGCTCTTTAATTAATCCCATTAATACCTTGAAAATTCCTTGATTATGGGCCTTCATCTCCATTAATGGTGGACCTGAAAAATGAGAGAGAAAAGCAATAAAAATCTTATTTTTATTTACATAAAGCATGATATGGAAGTGGAAAATGATGCAAAAATGAACTACAATCAAAAAACTCAAGAAATCTCTTTTACAAAACGCTCGTGAAAAATTCCACTTTTGATATAGAAGTATTTTGCTCTAAAATAAGTGGGATAAACACTTAGAAGTGTAGGTAAAACTATCTTGAAAACCCACTTCAAATCTTCTTTAAAATAGTCCAAGAGAAGCCCCTTTTATATATAGGCTTGAAAAATGTGGCCGATGGAGGCCAACTCAGCAGCCTGGTTTGCTGTCGATTGACCGCCCAGTCGACCGGCCAACGGTCAGATTTCTGATCGTTGTGCCAGCGGTCGACCGGCCGGTCGACCATGGCCTGGATACAGAGAGCAGTAGCTCTCTGTCGGTCGACCGCCTGGTCGATCGGGGCCATTTCCAGAGAGCAGAGCTCTCTGGCGGTCGACCGGGTTGGTCGACTGGCCCTCCAGCCAAACAAGGCCGTGCACATTTGTGCACGTCGGACGACTGTCGGTTGACCAACCCCTGGCACGGTCGACCGTGCGGTCGACCTGCAGAAGGCCAGAAACAGGTTTTTAGGGATTTAAAACTCGGTCTTTTTCCTTCAATAAAATCCCATAAATTCTCATAAATTCTACAAAAATAAGTTCAGTGATATACTTTGATATACAAACATGTTTGAGTGAAAATCAAAACATGTTATAAACATTTTGAACTATTTTTGTAATATAGAATTTTGCCTTAAACAAAAATCTGTATTTTCCAAAATCGATTTTTTCAAAACTTCTCCAAATAAAAACAAGATATTCTAAACACTTTTTAAGCTTAGTGCATATGGATATGATCCACTACACATATATGATGAAATATCTATGTTTTTGACATTAAGCTCCAAATAAGTTTTGATAAAACACATGTATATTTTTAATCTTAAAAATCAAACCGTATTTTCCAAAACGAAAACTCTTTTATGAAACCACATATAAATCTTGTGTGTGAGTGTATATGAACTTGATCAATCCACCAACTAATCTATCCTTTACATTTTATCCAAAAATAAAATTTTACTACAAACAAACCTAGACACAAGTCTTCTCTTGAAGGTCTTCTTCTTCTACTTGACTTGGTCCAAACCTTGATCCAATGAATTAGACTCCTCTTGAGTACTTGATGCAATCTTGATGCGTGAGCTCTTGAATCAACACGGGCTAGCTCCAAAACTTGACTTTAAATCCTTTGTTGAAGCTAAACACCAACTAAGATCTTGATCAAATAATTGAGCCTAATTTAAACACAAGATCATTAGTACTATAATTACATGAGTTAATCATCATCAAAACTAGAGCGATGGGCCTTTGGGCCAACAATCTCCCCCTTTATGATGATGAAAAAACTCATGGAGTTATATATGCATGGATTAAAGTCAAGCTTCATAGAAGCTCCCCCATAACTCATGCATAACAATAAACAAATATATGTTGCAATGAAGTGCATAAATATGTATGCATAAATAAGGTGAGAGAAAATATGCATAAGCCAAAAAGTCTTTTCTCCAAAAACCTTCTTCCCCTTTTTGTATAAACATAATCATTCTCCTCCTTTTTGTATAAAAATAAAGTAAAATGCATATATAAACTCAAAATCATTCTCCCACTTTTTGTTAATCATCAACAAAGGGGTGAAAAATAAGTCAACAATAAGGATGTATATGAAATCACCTAGAGGAGGGGTGAATAGGTGAAAATGCTAATCAATGCACAATTAAAAATGAGATGATGCAATGATCACTCAAAGCAAGATTAGAAGCCGGATACCCCGTGAAGGGCTCTGAACTCCTTCCTCGTGATTCCTCTAAATAAGAGTTTGAGGTGCGCAATGCAATCTTGTTGTCAGAGTATAGGTCGACAATATAAGAATGAATAGAGAGTAAGAAACACAAGTAAATCAATAGCAAACACAGAGATTTGTTTCGAGGTTCGAGCACCCAGTTCTACGCTCCCGCCTTCACCCAGAAGGATTTCCGATCTACTAAAATATCCACAAAGGATTACAATCACTAGGGAGTACCTAACTCCTCAATCACACTCCTCTAGTCCAGAGGTAGTGTAGCCATAAGTACAATAATCACTTGGTGATCAAAAGACCACAAACTACTCTTTCTCACCAACAAAAGGATCCTAATGATAGGATAGATGTAATAGCTCAAGTTGTGAGAAAATCAAGGAGTTTGGAAGATGAAATCTCAAGGAAAATTCTTGAGAAAATACTAGATGTATATCAAGAATATAAACCAAAAATCCAATTCCCAAAAGACTCTTTTCTTTGAATTTTCAACCCTTAAAAACACAAATCAAAACTTTTAGCAAAAAACTTCTTTTGAATTTGCCGCAAAAACACTTAGAAAGATTTAAAGAGAAGCTCTCAAAATTGTTGTACCAAACAGCCAAGAGAAAACCCTATTTATAGGATTTTAAAAAATATATCCGTTGGCAGCAAATATGGTCAGTTTAACCTTCCGGTCAACCGGCCAATGGTCGAAATATGACCGTTGCCTACCATCAGTCGACCGGTCCAAGCCTTTGGTCGACCGCCCGGTCGACCGCCCTTACCCGAGAGCAAAGGAACTTTGGTCGACTGTGCGGTCGACCGGCCTAAGAGGCTGAAAACGTGCACGCTCTTGTGCACATCGGTCGACCGGCCCGGTCGACTGACCCCTGGTCTGGTCGACCGTCCGGTCGACCGCCAGCACAAAACAACAGGGATAAAGGATATGAAAACTGGTCTTTTTGATTCAATTAAAATCCCATAAAATCATATTAATTCCACAAAAAAAAGTTTTTAAAAATACTTTGAAGTGAAAATATGTGTGATCAAAGTTCAACCCATATTACAAACATTTTGAACCATTTTTGTGATTTAGAAGTTAAGCTTAAAACCGAAAACCGTATTTTCCAAAACTCGTATTTTTGAAATGAAAAATAGTTTTCTCCAAAACATGTATATATACAAAAATAAGATATTGAATCTCTTTTTGAAGCATAGAGTGTATTGATAAAATCAAATACACATGGAAGATATTATATTTATGTTTTTGATATGAAATCCAAAACCGGTTCAATGAAAACAAAACATATAGAAACTAGTGTGTGTGTGTGAACTTGAGCATATCATCTCTATCTATCTTACATAAGATCTAAACAACACAAATCAAAGCATTCTTGTAGAACTCTATCTCTAAGATGACTCGATCCAAACACGATCCAACGAGCTAGACTCCATAGAGTGCTAGATGTGATCTTGATGCGCAAGCTCTTGAATCAACATGTGTAAGTTCCAAAACACCTTTGTTGAAGCTCCATACCTACTAAGATCTTGATAGATAACTAAAACTAAATAAGTATAAGATCATTAGTAAACTATAACTATATGAGTTAATCATCATCAAAACTAGAGTGATAGGCCTTTGGGCCAACAATCTCCCCCTTTTTGATGATGACAAAACTCATGGAGTTATATATGCAGGGATTAAAGTTGAGCTTCATATAAGATCCCCCTTAACTCATGCATAGCATAAACAATAAGGATATTCAATGAAGTGCATAAGGTAAACACAAATGTATATGCATAAACATGGATTAAAGCATGCATATAAAACCTCCAAAATTCTCTCCCCCTTTTTGTCAGTTTATCAACAAAAGGGTTAAGTAAAAAGAACAACAAAGATGTATATGCGATATACATTCATGAAGAGAAGAGACGTTAACTCCCCCTGCATACATGCATTACATGAAAAGAGATGACTAGACCCTAAACACATAAAGCATAATATACAATGTATAAGAGGAGCTGTTAAGCTTCCCCTACACACGTGTACTACATACCAAAGAGATGTCAAGCACTTCAATATGAAAAGCACACTCAACATGAATCTATGAAAAGCACACTTCAATACATGCATTACATGAAAAGAGATGACTAGACCCTAAACACATAAAGCATAATATACAATGTATAAGAGGAGCTGTTAAGCTTCCCCTACACACGTGTACTACATACCAAAGAGATGTCAAGCACTTCAATATGAAAAGCACACTCAACATGAATTTATATATAGAGAAGATGTTAATCTTCCCTTGCATATAAGCTATATACATCAAAACATTATGAAACCACTTTAAAATAAATTTATAAATTTTTCTTAAAGTCCACAAATAAATTTTGATATTAATGAAGGTGAAACATGTTATGTTTTTGGTACCAATTGAAAATATCTTGTAAATTCTTGATACCAATTAAAAATGAAACATTTTACATTCTTGATACCAATTGAAATATATTATAAATTTTGATATCAATTGAAATTAAAAACTAAATTTTTATGTAAACACAACTCATTTTGCAATAAAGATACCAAATTGAGAATAATACCAATTTAAGATAATTGATACCAATATTGAAAAATGTTAGCATAGATTAAAACAAAATACTTTTCATCATAAAGAGTGGGAGTAAGATACCAATTTAAAAGTGAAGATTGATACAAATTGAAAATACAACCAATGTCAATTTTATATAAAATCGATTAAAAACAATAATTTCTCCCCCTTTATGACATACAAAAAGAAACACTGCATAAGCTTGTAATAGATACTACTTAAAAATAATTGACATGTTGAACTAAATCAAGCTTAGCAAACATTATTTATGCCTTTTCAAGAGAAATGTAAAGACAAATGAAACAAGCACAATCAAATCATATATATGTATTTATGGATATACCAATTGAAATATGAGGCATACATATATAGAAAACACATATGAGTATACAAACATATGAAATATCAATTTTAATACCAATAGAAATACAATAAGGATCAAGTGTATAACTCATACGTACCACCCTTATTATGCACAAGTTTAAAAGATATTCAAGAAGGGTATACAAGGCATGGTCGCCCATCTAACCGCCCTTAAAAGGTAGGAGTTTTCAAAAAGAATATGATTTGAGAATAAATAGGTATAATTTGAAAACTCTACCATTGAAGAATACAAAATTAGTTTCAAAGATAGTTTTTAGAAAAAAACTAGTATGAAATCCTTCAAAATATGAAACTAAATCATATATACCATGAAGACATGAAAATCACATAATAATTGACACTTAAAGTCTATAAAGCACATATATGCTCATGAAATAAAAATCATGAGTAAAGAAGAATAATGTGAGTGTAAAAATCATGTAATCACAAAATCATGAAAAAGGCAATTAAGCTCAATATGAAATTCCTTATAAACATCAAAAACATGAATCTTTAATTTTTACCGAAATAATTCTAACTTCAAGGCATATGTATGTTTTATCTAAATCTAAAGGTATACGTATACATCCCTAAACACAAATGAGTCCATAATTAAGATTTGCATGAAAAGCAAATGACTCAAGGATATACATATATATCTAAAGTTTTAAATAAAATTAACATATACATGAAACTAAATACATTTACATGAAAATATGTACAAAAAGGGGAATACAAGTTAAAATGCACTAATCATCAAAACTAGGCTATACTAGTATATCTAATGGGTACAAATGAGCATTTAAGTACAAACATATACGAATCAATTGTGGCTTATTAGTTGTACAAGTATTTACATAAGTTTTAATGAAGGTTACATTTAAACATGTAATCAAAACATGAATCATAAAACAAAATATAAATCAATATGATCATTAGGCTAAATGTACATGTCTTAGAGCAAGGATATACACAATAGTTAAAATAAAGTGAGAACACAAAATATGGATCCATATGAACATGGGTGTATCTCAATTACTATACGTGTTGTCACAAGTCTAATTAATATGGCATTTAACATAATAATCATTAAAACATGACATGATAAAAATTACTAATATGAAAGCATGTAAACTAAATGAGGAGTTAGAGATCGTTATCAAAACCAAGAGGGCACATCTCTTTATCTCCAAACCATGGTAGTCCTCCCACCAAACTCCCCTTGAAAGTGATGCATCCAAAAGTATCACCGTTTAGCTCGAAACGCATTCACCTCAAGGCACCAATAACTCTCACGTCATATGAGAGCCCACACCTATATGAAATAGACTAGGAGTGGATTTTGGTACCCATATTTTCTTGGGTCGTAATACGTTAGTGTTTCGAACCCAAACATGATTATTCATACTATTTATATGATCATAACAAAATTTGGCTAAATGACCATTCCGGCCACAATAAGTACATTTATAAATTCTTCTATATTTAAAAGTATAATGAGCATGTAGTTTATGAACATGTGATTTGTGAGCATAATTGACATGTGATGTGTTAGAATGATGAACATTTTTAGCATGAGATGGTTTATCATGTTTAACATGTGAAGTGTGCATATGTTTCTTTGAAAACATTTCTTCTAATTTAGTATTATTAAAGCACATTCTTTTAAAACATTTCCCAAATCATTTATTGTAGTTTTTAACATAGAAAACTCATTTTCATCAATTTTAGGATATTTAGCTTTGCATGCAACTTTATAGGCATCAAAATCTCTTTGTGTTGAAATAAAAGCATCCTTTTCTTTTGAAGAAATAGCAATTTGATTTTTAAGCATTTCATTTTCCTTTTTCAATCCTAAACAATCTTCCTTCTTAGAATCAAAACTTTCTGAAAGTTCAATGAAAGTTTATAATAACACTTCTTTGCTTATCTCAATATCATCATAAGATGGTTCGGGAGTTACTTTAGGTGTGTTTGCCATGAAACACATGTTAGCCGTGTCAACTTCATCTTCGGATTCACTTTCTGAATCCCAAGTGGCTTTGAACGCCTTCTTTACAAATGGCTTCTTTTGCTTCATGGAGGAAAATATCTTGTTCTTGAAATCTGAACAATCGGCCATGATGTGTCCAGGTTTTCGACAATTGTAGCATGTGATCTTCTTCTCCTCCTTCCCTTCCTATCGCCTTCTATGGTTGAACTTATTCTTGTGGTACATTCTTTTTGCATTTCTCACAAGAAGAGATAGCTCTTCATCATCTTTTTCATCATCGTAGATGGTGGAGGTAGACTTGAAAGTAATAGACTTTTTCTTTTGAGGCGTCACTTCTTCTCTAGTCTTTTTCTCCATCTCATGAGTCTTAAGGTTACCAATAAGACTTATGAGCTCCATCTCGTCTTTGTCATTCAATTTCTTTAAGGTGGTAGCTTTGATTTCCCATGATGAAGGGAGAGCATGAATCACCTTACGCACCTTTTGGTCGTTAATTTCATCACCTAGAGAAGTAAGAGCATTTATGATTTTAGTAAACTTAGTAATCATATCATCAATAGATTCATTTTCTTGCATTCTAAAACATTCATATTGGGAATGCAAGAGATCAATTTTAGCTCTCTTGACTTGTGATGTTCCCTCATGAGTGACCAATAAGTGTTGCCAAATCTCGTAGGTGGACTTGCAATAGATAATTTGTGCTAGGTCATCCTCATTTAATGCTAAAAGCAAGACATTTTGAGCCTTCGAATTTGTATGAACTTCCTTGGAGGGACCAAGTGTCCTCCTCACCTACGGGTTCACTATAGGGCTTGGTCAAACACTTAGCAACTCGGCTACCTAGAGATTAAAAAATATGTTCATCCTAACTTTCCATATGGGAAAGTTGAGTCCATCAAATTGGGTGGAGTCTTAATGTTATCGGCCATTTTTACTAGTGTATGAATGAAGATATGAAAATAGTGATTAGCAACTTATAGGATCTCTCTATGGATGTAAAGCCAAAAACTAGAGTCCTAGCTCTGAAACCAATTGAAATCACCTAGAGGGGAGTGAATAGGTGAAAATGCTAATCAATGCACAATTTAAAAATGAGATGATGCAACGATCACTCAAAGCAAGATTAGAAGCCGGATACCCCATGAAGGGCTCTGAACTCCTTCCTCGTGATTCCTCTAAACAAGAGTTTGAGGTGCGTAATGCAATCTTGTTGTGAGAGTATAGATTGACTATATAAGAATGAATAAAGAGTAAGAAACACAAGTAAATCAGTCGCAAACACAGAGATTTGTTTCGAGGTTCGAGCACCCAGCTCTACGTCCCCGCCTTCACCTAGAAGGATTTCCGATCCACTAAAATATTCACAAAGGATTACAATCACTAGGGAGTACCCAACTCCTCAATCACACTCCTCTAGTCCAGAGGTAGTGTAGCCACAAGTACAATAATCACTTGGTGATCAAAAGACGACAAACTACTCTTTCTCACCAAAACAAAAGGATCCTAATGATAGGATAGATGTAATAGCTCAAGTTGTGAGAAAAATCAAGGAATTCGGAAGATGAAATCTCAAAGAAAATTCTTGAGAAAATACTAGATGTATATCAAGAATATAAATCAAAAACCCAATTCCCAAAAGACTCTTTTCTTTGAATTTCCAACCCTTGAAAACACAAATCAAAACTTTTAGCCAAAAACTTCTTTTGAATTTGCTGCAAAAACACTTAGAAAGATTGGAGGAGAAGCTCTCAAAATTGTTGTACCAAACAGCCAAGAGAAAACCCTATTTATAGGCTTTTAAAAAATATATCTGTTGGCAGCAAATATGGTTAGTTTTGACCTTCCGGTTGACCGGCCGATCGATCGGCCAACGGTCAAAATATGACCGTTGCCTACCACCGGTCGACTGCCCGGTCGACTGGTCCAAGCCTTCGGTCGACCGCCCTTACCTGAGAGCAAAGGAACTTCAGTCGGTCGACCGTACGGTCAACCGGCCTAAGAGGCTGGAAACGTACACGCTCTTGTGCACATCGGTCGACTGGCCCGGTCGACCGGCCCCTGGTCCGGTCGACCGCCAGCACAAAACAGGCAGGGATAAAGGACATGAAAACTGGTCTTTTTGATTCAATCAAAATCCATAAATTCATATTAATTTCACAAAAATAAGTTCTTTAAAATACTTTGAAGTGCAAATATGTGTGATCAAAGTTCAACACATATTACAAACATTTTGAACCATTTTTGTGATTTAGAAGTTAAGCTTAAAACCAAAACCGTATTTTCTAAAACTTATATTTTTGAAATGAAAAATAGTTTTCTCCAAACATGTATATATACAAAAACAAGATATTGAAACTCTTTTTGAAGCATAGAGTGTATGGATAAAATCTAATACACATGAAAGATATTATATCTATGTTTTTGATATGAAATTCAAAACCAGTTCAATGAAAACCAACATATAGAAACTAGTGTGTGTGTGTGTGAACTTGAGCATATCATCTCTATCTATCTTACACAAGATCTAAACAACACAAACCAAAGCCTTCTTGTAGAACTCTATCTCGTAGATGACTCAATCCAAATACGATCCAACGAGGTAGACTCCAATCAAGTGCTAGATGTGATCTTGATGCGCAAGCTCTTGAATCAACACGTGTAAGCTCCAAAACACCTTTGTTGAAGCTCCACACCTACTAAGATCTTGATAGATAACTGAAACTAAATAAGTATAAGATCATTAGTAAACTATAACTACATGAGTTAATCATCATCAAAACTAGAGTGATGGGTCTTTGGGCCAACAGTATATGCGATATACATTCATGAAAAGGAAGACGTTAAGTTAGCTCCCCTGCATACATGCATTACATGAAGAAGGGATGACAAAATCCTAACTCACACAAAACATAATATGCAATGTATAAGTGGAGATGTGAAGCCCCTCTACACACGTGTATCACATAAAGAAGAGATGTCAAGCTCCTCAATATAAGATACACTCAACATGAATCTATATATAGAAGAGATGTTAAGCTCTCCTTGCATATAGGTAATACATATCGAAACATTTTTAATTATCACTTTAAAATAAATTTTGAAATTTTCTTAAATCAAATTTGATATACCACTTGTAAGTAAACAAAATTTTAAGATATCACAAGATTTTTGATACCAAATGAAATTGAAAATTTTGATACTGATTAGTCTCTAATTTTGTATAATTTTCATCACATTCTCATAGTTATTTAATAATAAATTCTGCTAATAATACCTTGCTTTCTTGATTATAGGTCCATGGTGTGCAATAAAGAATAAGACCCTAAATCACCATTTAATTGGTGATTAAAGGCCTATTAAAGATAGCCATTGACCTAGAGGAGCTGATTCGTCAAACCCAGGGGCTGCAAAACCAAAACCGGGCACCGAACTTGACAGGGGGCAGACAGGACCGCGCGCGGCTCGAAGCGCCGCGCACGCGGCCCAGTATGGCCGCGTTTTGGGCCAGGGCCTGTCCCCTGGCCTCCTCTTTCCTGGTGGCTATAAATATCTCCCTGGGGTTTCAGAGTTGGAGATATACAGAGTTTAGGGTAGTTTTTTATTCCATGTTTTAGTTTAGTTTAGATTAGGTTAGTTCCTCTTCTTCCCCATTGTATTTCCATTTTGTTTTAGATCTTGTATTAGGAGAAAGAGTGATACATAAGTGGAATGCAAGAGTGCTTGTAATAGAAGGTGACAAGCTATGAAAGGTGCTCTCTTTACCTCTCTTTGTTTTATATCTAACTTCTTTTACATGCATATCTAATCTTTTCTCTCATGGCAACTAATTACTAACCACCAACTTGCTAACTTCTTTTATGATAATCCACATGAATCTAATAGCCTCGATTTGGCCTTGCTCTTGCAAGAGCCATTGATAGCTCATGATGATGGATCTAACACTCTAACTTCCTAACCACTAACAAGCTAACATTACTTTACTTCATGCTTGCTCTTATTGGTTTTGATGATTTAAGTGTAGCTTGCACTTGTTTGTTGAGTTGGGTTGTGATGAGTTACATATGAGTCATGCTTTGAATCGCTCTTGAACCAAGGACTAGTGATGGCTAATGATACATGTGAGGCAACTATCACTAAGAGGATAGCATGTTAGTGGAGTCATTAGTAGTTAGTGCCATGAGTTTTCTTTCTTTTTCACTTTGTTTAGAAACATTCTAAAAACCACAAACATATTCTTTTCTATGTTTCCCACTTCTTTGTGTTTCACTGTACTTCTCTTTTCATTCTTTTCTTTTCATTCTTTAAAACTTTGAAGAATCTTTAACAAACACGTGAATCAACCGGTAAAGCTTCTATCGCCTCCCATCCTTGTGGATTTGACTCGTTTTAGCCTCTATGCTATAACGGAAGTATCGAGGAAGCCAAAGCACACACACTAAATATCAATTTCAAAACATACACTTTTGTGCGCGGTTTTCCCCCCATCAAATTTTGGTGCCGTTACCGGGGATGGGAACGGTTTGATTTCACGTTCTTGTTAACCTTTCTTCTTTGTTTTTGGTGTGCAGGTAAAGTTTTAGCATTGCAGAAGTCCACACTTGCTCAAGTGTGGTCGGGTAATTCTTGTATATTTTTATTTCTGCTGCTAATTTTTTTATTACCTGTACACTGTAAATAATATTAAGAATTAAAATATGGTAATTGGATGCTTTAAAACGGTTTAGACATTTGCATCTAGGCACGTGTCAATTTTCATTCCAATATACTGTATTTTATTCTTATGTTGTTGTGATCTTGTAGGAGGTGTACATATTGCATTGCATATAGTTAGGACAAACATTTCAGTGATTTACTCGCTTTTTTGAGTTCATGCTTATCTATATTGCACATTTGTACAAATTTAACTTAAGGGCAAAACCCAAGACAACATAAGGTGGGGAAGTTATTACCCTCCCTTAGCCCAAAAATCACCTCCCCACTCACACAACCTAAACCTAAATAAAACTTGCTAGACGTTGGCCCCTACGGACATCTCAGACTCATTTAAGAGATTGACCTAAGGGGAAAGTTGTTAGAAGTTGACTCTTGTCAAATCGGTGTCTAAGGTTGGGGATTGAGAGGCGAAACCTCGAAGAACAGTGGTTTGGCATAATTAGGCCCGTTGCTCCGGCACGGATACCTCCCACTGATCTTGCCCTACCTGGCCGATTAACTTATGGTCAGCTTCCGACAATATACCCCCCGTGGATAATCTAACAAGTTAGGAGTCGTCTAGGTCTAAGTCAACCCTAGCATAGGCTTGTTTTCTTTTTCTTTTTTTTCTTTGTTTGTTTGTCTGTTGTTTGTATGTTTTTTTTTTTTTTGTATACTGTGAAATAGATTTTAACAACAATAATTCTTTCAATCATAATATGAATCCATATTTCAACCCAACCTCATTTGACTCGGATAACTCTGACCCGGCTATGTACAACATGAACCAACCATATATACCGGGTTGGGATTATCCGAATCAATATGACCCATATCCCAAACCATATGACCATAATTTTCAAAATAATTTCAACTCTTCACAGAGTTCATGGGGATTCACCTCTCCCGAGTCAAATTTCAACCGTCTTCTCCACAATTTTCACAAAGTTCATTCCCCGATTCTGCTTCCTATCCTCCTTTTCCTGAACCACCTATTGAAGAAAAATCATCATTGGAAAGGACTTTGGAAGAAGCGATAGAGGCCCAAAAATAATTTGAAAATAATATGGCCTCATCATATCCACAAAATTTCCAAAATTCATGTAGTTCTTTCCCAGAAAAACTCAAAGGAAAATCATTGTGGGAAAAAACTATGGAATTCGTGCAAGAGACCGAGCGCATAATGCAAAATACGATTGACTTCCCATGTCCATCAAATGTTCAAGAATCTTGCCATTTTGGAAATCCAGCTTCAATTTCATCATACCAACCTGAACTTGACCAACATCCAATTCCTAATTGTTCGGCAAGTTATACATTTCCTGAAATTGAACTTGAAGGTGAATGTGAACCAGAGCTTCAATTTAGCGAGTCGAGTCTAATCCTTGAATCAATATCGACTCCTGTGGTGTTACCTACACTTAATAACGTTCTTGAGCCAGTTTTGATTCCCATCATTCCTGAACTTGAATCGCTCATTTCACCCATTCACATTCCTTCTGTGGACAAAAATCAAGATTCAATTTCAATACATCCATTTGAACTTGCCCAAAATCTTGAAAACCACCTTGACATTTTGGCAAGTTATCCTTTTCCTGAAATTGAACTTAACCATGAATGTGACCCCGAACCTCATGTTAGTGATTCCATTTCACTTTTTGATTCAATAATGACTCCGGTATCTTTACCAGATTTTTTTCTCTATTCCGGAGTCAACATTAAATCCTGCACCAGTACACCATGAAATGGAATCCCCAATTTCTTATGATCACACTTCATTGCTGGGAAAGTGTGTGAACATCAATTCCTTGGTTTGGACCCTCTTTTTGAACCAATTTTGACTCTCATTGTTGACTCTCGACTTGATCTGAGTCAACTTCCCGAGTCAGTATCGATTTTTGTTCCTGTTCCATTTGGGTCCAAATCAATCATCTCTCAAAATCACACTTCATTGTTGGATAAGGATGTTGAAGAAAATGACTCAGTAATTATTTTTGAAAATTGGAAATTAGATGGGGATCACTTTTTAAATAAGATCATTCATTCAATCAACATTTTATTGGGTCATATTAGAAAGGTCATTGGTGGGTTCCTGCACGATCCACGCTATTTTGATTGGGTAGCAACGCTTGGCCCAGTCAGACCGCCACCGAAACCACCCCCTTGAGGTCATCTTCGTTCCCTCTCCATTTGTTTCATGTATTTACACATTCACGATGCATTGAGGACCATGCATGAGATAAGTGTGGGGGAGGGTTTACTAACGTACTTAGTTTTATATTTTCTTTCTTTTACACTTCTTTTTAATTAAACAAAAAAAGTTTTATATAAAAACTTTTTTCTTCTTTTTACAAAACTTTTTGAAATAAGAGAAATAGTTTTTGATTTATTTTTAAGAAAATTAAGATTATCTTAGGAATTCGAAAAATCTAAAATTATGAAATTTTAAACCGAGTCAAAATAATAGATCTTGTTTAAATTTTAGGATAAGAAAGTAAAATTGAAAAGATAATTTGATCTTGAATTTTTTGCCTTAGATTTATGCACTCCACACTCACACAATTTTTGGGATTGAAACAAAAACTGAAAATGTCATAAAAATATATATTCAAAAAAAATGATGATAAATAAAAACTACCTATTGAGTTGGGTAATTATGCCTCAGGAAGCATGATTATTCACGCCTAAAACGGTGGACAAAAAAATAAATAATCCCCTTTAGTTTCGTGGCCTTGTTTACTCGAGTCCTTAAGTCCGAGGGATGTTTTCTTATCTGGTGCCCTAAGACCATCTGGTTTGTGAGTCACCGGCTAAAGGCTCACTACCTGGGTAAATAAGAAAGCCTAAGAAAACTAAGGGAAGAAAAAAGAAAAATATATATATAAATAAATAAATGGTATGAAAGTTAGAGTCGATATCCCAAAAACCTTCACTGTTCACAAAGTGCATATTTTTTTAAGAGTTTTATGAAACATCAAAGAGTCAATTCAATTTTAAATTCTTACATTTAATTTATAACAAGATTTTTTGCATTTTGACTTAGTTTAAGAAAGAACAATTTCTGGTTAACCTCTGACCTTGGATCACTTATATTTTCACAAAAATACTTCAACACTTTTCTCTATTTTAAAATGTGTTTTCAAAATACTAACATTTGATTTTTTTCTTTATGGATTTTGTGGGTGTAATCCGCTGAAAACCCTCAGGAGACAAAACTCCTCCTCTAAGGAAACTTAGAGGTTTTAACGGCTTGTTGCACATGCTCAGTGCAATCGCGTCACCAGCGAAAGTGGTGTAATAATTCCTTAGTTTTTTGTTTTGCTCGGGACGAACAAAAGATAAGTGTGGGGGTGTGATTAGTCTCTAATTTTGCATAATTTTCATCACATTCTCATATTTATTTAATAATAAATTCTGCTAATAATACCTTGCTTTCTTGATTCTAGGTCCATGGTGTGCAATGAAGAAGAAGACCCTAAATCACTATTTAATTGGTGATTAAAGGCCTATTAAAGATAGCCATTGACCTAGAGGAGCTGATTCGTCAAACCCAGGGGCTGCAAAACCAAAACCGGGCACATAACTTGACAGGGGACAGACAGGACCGCGCGCGGCTCGAAGCGCCGCGCGCGGCCCTAGTATGGTCGCGGCCCTGGCCGCGTTTTGGGCCAGGGCCTGTCCCCTGGCCCCCTCTTCCCTGGTAGCTATAAATACCCCCTGGAGTTTTAGAGTTGGAGATATACAAAGTTTAGGGTAGTTTTTCATTCCATGTTGTAGTTTAGTTTAGGTTAGGTTAGTTCCTTTCTTCCCCATTGTATTTTCCATTTTGTTTTAGACCTTGTATTAAGAGAAAGAGTGATACATAAGTGGAATGCAAGAGTGCTTGTAATAGAAGGTGACAAGTTATGAAAGGTGCTCTCTTTACCTCTCTTTGTTTTCTATCAACTTCTTTTACATGCATAGCTAATCTTTTCTCTCATGGCAACTAATTACTAACCACCAACTTGCTAACTTCTTTTATGATAATCCACATGAATCTAATAGCCTCGATTTGGCCTTTCTCTTGCAAGAGCCATTGATGGCTCATGATGATAGATCTAACACTCTAACTTCCTAACCACTAACAAGCTAACATTATTTTACTTCATGCTTGCTCTTATTGGGTTTTGATGATTTAAGTATAACTTGCACTTGTTTGTTGAGTTGGGTTGTGATGAGTTACATATGAGCCATGCTTTGAATCGCTCTTGAACCAAGGACTAGTGATGACCAATGATACATGTGAGGCAACTATCACTAAGAGGATAGCATGTTAGTGGAGTCATTAGTAGTTAGTGCCATGAGTTTTCTTTCTTTTTCACTTTGTTTAGAAACATTCCAAAAACCACAAACATATTCTTTTCTATGTTTCCCACTTCTTTGTGTTTCACCGTACTTCTCTTTTCATTCTTTTCTTTCTTTTCTTTTCATTCTTTAAAACTTTGAAGAATCTTTAACAAACACGTGAATCAATCGGTAAAGCTTCTATCGCCTCCCATCCTTGTGGATTCGACTCGTTTTAGCCTCTATGCTATAACGGAAGTATCGAGGAAGCCAAAGCACACACACTAAATATCAATTTCAAAACATACACTTTTGTGCGCGTTTTTCCCCCGATCAGATACCAATTGAAATTTAAACATTTGTAAATTGTGATACCAAAGAAAGTAAAATATTTATATTTAGATGCCAATTGAAATATATGATAAATTTTGATACCAAATAAGAAGTAAAATATTTTGAAATCGAAACCCAATTGAAATTGAAACATATTGATACGAATTGAGGTATATTTTAAATTTTGATATCAATAGAAAATGACACATTGTATATTTTAGATACCAATTGAAAGATAAATTTATATAGGAAATCTTCATACCAACTGAAAGCAACAATCAATTTCAAAGTAACTTGATACCAAAAAAATGTCTTGTAAGTTTTTGATACCAATTGAAAGTAAAAATCAAATTGATTTAGGTAAGCATAACTCATATCAATATAGATACCAATTTAAAATGAAACATGATACCAATATTGAAAATGTTAGCATGTACCAAAACAAAGTATTTTTCATCATAGAATGGGAGTAAGATATCAATTGAAAATGAAATCTATTGAAAAACACCAATTTGAAAGATAAAACATGAATTTTCTCCCTCTTTATGAAATATCAATAAAAACAATGCATAAGCTTTTATAAGATACCAATTGAAGAATAATTGACATTAAGGAGTAAATAAAGCTTAACATAAACATAATTTGTGCTTTAAGATATAAAGATATAGTAAGCACAATCAAATCACATATATATGTATGAAAATGTAAATACCAATCAAAATTGATACTATTTTAAGTTTGAAGCATACATATATAGAAAAACAAAATATAAGTATACAAATATAAAAATATCAATTGAGATACCAATTGAAAATACAATGAGGATCAAGTATATAACTAATAATACCTCCCTTTCATGTACATGTTAAAAAGATTTTCAATTAGGCTCACAAGGCATGGTCGCCCATCCGTCTACCCTTCGGTTGGTAGGGGTTTTCAAAAATAAGAGTTTGAACATATTTTGTAAAATTTGAAAACTCTATTGATTGAAGAATAAATAATAGTTTAAAGTAATTTTTGAAAAATTAGTTAAAGATCCTTCAAACATAAAATCAAATCTATATATCTCATGAAGCATACCAAATACATAAGTGTTGATACTCGAAATCTATAAAGCTCAAAAATTCTCATGAAGACAATGTCATGAGTAAACAAATGAAGTGCGAGTGTATAAGAATCATGTAAAAATAGTATTTTCATTAAATAATCAATGAGGCTCAAGAACAAACATATGAAAATCATGAAAATTCATTTTTCATTTAAAACAAACTTCAAGGTATATGTATGATTTATCCAAAACTAGAAATATACATACATATCCTAAACACAAAAGAGTCCACAATATTATTTGCATGAAGGCAAGAGACTCAAGGGTATACATATATATATTTATTAGTTTTAGATAAGAATAACATATACATGAAGTAAAACATATGAAAAAGATTGGTAAAACAAGTGTAAATGAGGGAATCATCAAAAGTAGATTATACATGTACATGTAATGAGTACAAATGAGCAATGAAGTTAAAACATATAAGAATCAAATGTTGCTCACTACTTATACAAATATAAACACAAGTTTTAATGAAAACTACATCTAAACAAGTATTTACCACATGAAGCACAACATCAGAACATGCCAAAAATACTAAATAGGAGTTTAGAGATAGTTACCAAACCATATGAACTATTCTCTAAGTCTCCAAAATATGGTGGTCCTCCCACCAAACTTTCTTGATAGTGATGCATCAATTGTATGTCCATCTAGCCCATACATCCACCACCAAGGCACCAAACCTCTCACGTCATGTGAGATCTAGCCCAAATACAAGTAGTGGGGATTTTGGTACCCATTTTTTTTGGGTCCACGGGGGTTAGCATCATTCGGAACCCAAACATTTTTATTAGTAAAATTTAAAGAATTTATCTTATCTAACAAAATTTTGCTAAGTGGCCTTTGCGGCCGCAATGTGTACATTTGTACACTCTAGAATGCGCATATGAATGAGTGTGATCATGGTGTGCAAGTGTGCATATGTGTGCTGTGGGTGATGTGCATGATCATGTGGAGCTTGTTTCTTTTGAAACAAGGTTTCCAATCTATTATGGTTATATGCACAATTGCTCAAAGTTGAACTCAAACAATCTATTCTATTTTTCAAAAATTTAATCTCATTTTTATCAATGGTTGCATGAAAAGCATGGTGAGAATGAGGATCAACAATCTTGTGCTTTTTAGAAACATTTTCCTTTTCCTTTGAAACAATTTTTCTTTTTAAAGAGTTGTTTTCTTACAAAGCAATTTCCTTTTCTTTTTCCACCAAAATAATCTTATTTTTCAAAGAAGTATTTCCTTCACAAAGATCATTTAATTTAGAAGTTACGGAAATATTATTCTTTTTCAATATATCATTTTCTTTTGAAATGCATTCCAATTTATTTTGAAAAGAATCTTTTTCTTTTAACATGGAATCAAATTTATTTTTCAATTTCTTATTATCCTTTTTAAGCAACTCATATTTTTCAAGAAGTTGTTGACAAAAAGATTCAAGCTCATCATAAGACATGTCAATATCTTCTTCTAACCCAGATTCAGAATTTACCGCAAGGGGGTTATCCCCTTGGACTATGTAGCACAAGTTGGAAGCATCACTTCCATCATCCGAGTTGCTCCCCGCATAGTATTGCTCTTGTTCGCCAAGGGAGACTAAAGTGTTCCATACTACAAAAGCCGAATCAAAGTTAGAAACTCTAGATAAATATTCATCATTTAGGGTTGAATTTAAAGCATGGATGGCTTTTGCATTAGCCTCAAGGTGTTTGCCATTTAAATAATATGAATCTTTAATAGTGGCAAAATAAACATGAATACCTAGGGCTTTGAGGTACATTGACATCTTAACCTTCCAAGTTTGGATGTTAAGAATATCAAAAGTGGGAGGTGACATGAAATCCATGTGTGCGTGTGTAAATATTGTGATTAACTATAAATGAGGATCTTTAACTCAAGGTTGTTAGACCCAAATCAAGAGCACCAAGCTCTGATACCAATTGAAATCACCTAGAGGGGGGTGAATAGGTGACTAGCTAATCTAATGATGAATTAATGCGGAATTAAAACTATTTATGCAAACTAAAAATTCTTATGCTAAACACACATAGTATAACATAAGAGTGTAGCCGAATTCCCGGTGAAGGGCTCTGGACTATCTCCTCAAGATTCCTCTAGATAAGAGTTGAGGTGCCTCTATGGCTCTCTTGGTTGAATACAAGTGTAAGCAAACAATCCCCAAGCATATAATAATATTGGCGCAAGTATATCAAGCAAGTAAAGATAAAGGCAATGTAAGCATGCAAGATATAAACACAAGTGAGAGATAGAGAGAGCAATCGCAAACACGGGATATTTGTTTCGAGGTTCGAGCACCATTGCTCTACGTCCCCGCCTTCAACACTATAAAGGATTTCCACTATAAATGATCTCACCGGATCACTCGGTGCCGCAACACCTACAACGAGTTCACATTAGAACTCCTTGGACTCACTAGTCCCTCTCTTGTTCCCGCAAGAACTACCCACTGCAAGCACACTAGCTTGCCAAGGCCGCACCCCTACACCAAGCTCTCACTAGAACTCGAAACAACGCGAACCCGCAAGTCCGCCTCCTCAAACACAAAGTAGAACACTTTAGTGATCTAAACACTTTGATCACCTCAAATACTCTCATAACAAAGATCCCTATAGGATGGATGTAGCAATGGATAGCTCAAGTGTATGTGAGAAAAACTTGGATTAATTTGGTGGTAAAAACTCAAGAAATCTCTTTTACAAAACACTCTTGAAAAACTCTCCTTCTGATATAGAAGTATTTGGCTCTAAAATAAGTGGAGATAAACACTTAGAAGTGTAGGTAAAATTATCTTGAAAACTCACTTCAAATCTTATTTAAAATAGTCCAAGAGAAGCCCCTTTTATAGGCTTCAAAAATGTGGCCGTTGGAGGCAAACTCAGCAGCCTGGTTTGCTGTCGGTCGACCGCCCGGTCGACCGGCCAACGGTCAGATTTCTGACCGTTGTGCCAGCGGTGGACCGGCCGGTCGACCGTGGCCTGGATACATAGAGTAGTAGCTCTCTGTCGGTCGACCACCGGTCGAACGGGGCCATTTCTAGAGAGCAGAGCTCTTTGACGGTCGATCGGGTCGGTCGACCGGCCCTCCAGCCGAACAAGGCCGTGCATGTTTGTGCACGTCGAACGACCGCCCGGTCGATCGACCTCTGGCACGGTCGACCGCTCGGTCGACCGGCAGAAGGCCAAAAACAGGTGTTTAGGGATTTAAAACTCGGTTTTTTTCCTTCAATAAAATCCCATAAATTCTCATAAATTCTACAAAAATAAGTTCAGTGATATACTTTGATATACAAACATGTTTGAGTAAAAATCAAAACATGTTACAAACATTTTGAACTATTTTTGTAATATAGAAGTTTTGCCTTAAATAAAAATCTATATTTTCCAAAATCGATTTTTCCAAAGCTTCTCCAAATACAAAAACAAGATATTCTAAATACTTTTTAAGCTTAGTATTTATGGACATGATCTACTACACATATATGATGAAATATCTATGTTTTTGACATTAATCTCTAAAATAAGTTTTGATAAAACACATGTATATTTTTAATCTTAAAAATCAAATCGGTATTTTCAAAACGAAAACTCTTTTATGAAACCACATATAAATCTTGTGTGTGAGTGTATATGAACTTGGGCAATCCACCAACTAGTCTATCCTTTACATTTTATCTAAAAATAAAATCTTACTACAAACAAACCTAGACACAAGTCTTCTCTTGAAGGTCTTCTTCCTTCTTCCTCTACTTGACTTGGTCCAAACCTTAATCCAATGAGCTAGACTCCTCTTGAGTACTTGATGCAATCTTGATGCGCGAGCTCTTGAATCAACACATGCTAGCTCTAAAACTTGACTTTAAATTCTTTGTTGAAGCTAAACACCAACTAAGATCTTGATCAAATAACTGAGACTAATTTAAACACAAGATCATTAGTACTATGACTACATGAGTTAATCATCATCAAAACTTTGGGCCAACAAACTCTCCTCATTATGTGGGCAGTAACTGACCCGATAATGAGGGCAGTTACAACTAAGATGCAGAGTTCATTTGTAGTTGAAATGCGGGCTTCATTGAACCTTGCATTTAGCCATTGAGATGCTGCTAGACGCGAGCCTCAAGCTTTGCTAGACGCGGGCTTCGAGCTCTGCTGAGACGCAAGCTTCGAGCCCTGCGTCTTGGCTTTGCAATGATGCTAAGACGCGAGCTTCGAGCCCTGCATCTTGGCGCTGAGACGCGAGCTTCGTGCCTTGCATCTTGGCTTTGTAATGACGCTAAGATGTAGGTTTCGAGCCCTGCGTCTTCGCTTTGCAATGACACTAAGACGTGGGTTTCGAGCCTTACATCTTGGCTTTTCAATGACGCTGAGACGCGGGTTCCTAGCCTCGCATCTTGACATTGCGTCAATGATCTTTATCAGCCTTGTGCCTGAAGTATGGGCTCTGCATCTGACTGAAATCACCTAGAGGGGGGTGAATAGGTGATAATGCTAATCAATGCACAAATTTAAAATGTTATGATGCAACGATCACCCGAAACAAGATTAGAAGCCGAATACCCCGTGAAGGGCTCTGAACTCCTTCCTCGTGATTCCTCTAGATAAGAGTTTGAGGTGCGCAATGCAAACTTGTTGTATGAGTATTGATCGACAATATAGCAATGAATATAAAGCAAGTAAATGACACAAATAAACCAATCGCAAACACAGAGATTTGTTTCGAGGTTCGAGCACCCAGCTCTACGTCCCCGCCTTCACCCAGAAGGATTTCTGGACCACTATAATTTCATAAAGAATTACAACCACAAGGGAGAACCCAATTCCTCAATCACACTCCTTTAGTCCAGAGATAGTGGAGCCACAAATACAATGATATCTTGGTGATCAAAAGACCACAAACCCTCTTTTGAAAAACTTTTTCCCTTACAAAAACCCTAGAGAATAATGTGTAGTATTGAAGCTCAAGTTTTGTAAGTGAAAAAGAAAGTAAAATTGAAGAGAGTTTTGAATCAAAAACTTCAGTAAAAAGAGAGAATTTTGAGCACAAAAACTGAGAGCAAAAACTTCTTTTGAAAGACTTAAACTTGATTTCTTTTGCAAAGGATTGTTGTCATCACCTCAACCCTAATCATCTCTATTTATAGGATAAAGGTAGGGATTAAAGAGTAAACTGTTATAATGAATAATTAGGAAAGAATAAACCCAAATCTAGCCCTTAAATTTGTTTAGAGAAGAAAACCACATTTTAAAACGTGTTTAAAAAACTAGCCGTTTGGGCTGAAATTAAGCTCATGGTCGACCGGTTTTCAAAAATTATAACCGTTGCCAGCCTACGGTCGACCGCCCGGTCGATCGTCCCAAACAGAGAATTAGGTGCTTTCAGAAGCTTGGTCGACTGACATGGGGTCCGGTCGACCGCCCGGTTCGACCGGGAAACGTGCACACATGCACGCACCCAAACGGTCAGAAGTGCGGCCGATCGCCCGGTCGACCGTTCTGACCTGAAATAGAGCCGGTCGACCGTCCGGTCGACCGCAACAGGCCAAAACAGTTCTTTTGGAAATGGTTTTGAAGATCTTGATAATTTTCAAATAAATTTTGATCAAGACTTGATATACTATACAAAATAGAATTTGTCAGTATAAGAATATGTTTAAAAATATTTTGTATATAGGAGAAATGTCTTTAGAGAAATCATGTGCAAAATCTTGTGTGTGGGGAATATTGAGCTTCAACACTATACACTATTCTTTAACACACTAAAAATTATAAAAACTGAGAAAGGAAGTCTCTAAGCCGCGTTACACCAAGCTAGAGCCTTCTCTTCTATGAAAACGTCCTCTTGCGCCATTTGCCTTTTAGCATCATAATTCCTTGCAATAGCTTAGAAAGGCCATCATGACTAGTACAAACCTGAAAACTCATTCTAAATAACTTATTAGTACCAAATAGCTTCTATGTGTTTTGTTATCATCAAAACTTAAACAAATAGATAGTGTAACCTTTTGGGCCAACAATCTCCCCCTTTTTGATGATGACAAAACATATAGGCTATAACACAAGATATAAAAGGGAAGTAAAAACTCCCCCTCAAATAATGCTCTATGTAAACAAGTATAAAACAATTCATTATGATAAAAATGTTGAATTTAAAAAAAATTTGATTTAACCATCAATAAAATCAATAAAACACCAAATTAAAACACCAAATCAATAACACATATTTCTCCCCCTTTTTGTCATACATAAAAAGGGATATATTAGCAAGAAAACTTCCTTATTCAACAACACAAACATTAAGTTTACCACATATAAAAGAAAATCTATTATAGCCAAGTGGTTTAGTGAAAATATCGGCAAGTTGAAAATCGGAAGAAACATAATCAATATCAATATCACCTTTCTCAAAATGATCTCTAAGGAAGTGATATCGAATCTCAATGTGCTTGGTCTTACTATGTTGATTTGCATTCTTAGTCATATAAATAGTACTAGTATTATCACAAAATATTTTTATACGGTCATAATGCAAATCATAATTAAGGAGAGTATGTTTCATCCAAAGGACTTGTGCACAATAAGCCCCCGTCGCAACATACTCCGCCTCGGCGGTTGAGAGGGCTACCGAAATTTGTTTCTTGGAAGACCATGAAACAAGACAATTACCAAGAAATTGACACGTTCCACTAGTACTCTTCCTATCCACTCTACAACCCGCATAGTCGGCATCCGAAAAACTCGTCATTGAGAAATCTCCGATTTCGGATACCATAGACCCATTCCAATAGTGCCCTTAATATAACGAATAATGCGTTTTACCGCAATTAAATGAGATTTTTTGGGACACGATTGGAATCTAGCATAAAGACACACACTAAACATAATATCCGGCCTACTAGCCGTTAAATACAACAAACTACCAATCATGCTTCTATATAATTTTATATCAACACACTTACCTTGGTCATCCTTATCAAGCTTGGTGGTGGTGGCCATAGGAGTGTTGCAAATTTTTGAGTCTTCAAGCCCAAATTTCTTGATGAGTTTCTTGGAGTACTTGGCTTGACATATGAATATCCCATCACGCATTTGCTTGATTTGGAGTCCAAGAAAATAGTTCAATTCACCCATTAAAGACATCTCAAATTCACGTTGCATGCATTGTTCAAACTCCTTGCAAAGTAACTCATTAGTAGAACCAAAGATTATATCATCAACATATATTTAAACTATAAGAATGTCACTATCAACATGTTTAGTAAATAATGTGGTGTCTACTTTGCCTTTAACAAAATCATTTGAAAGAAGAAAACTAGAAAACCTTTCATACCAAGCTCTTGGAGCTTGTTTTAAACCATACAATGCTTTATCAAGTTTGAAAACAAAATTTGGATAAACATGATCTACAAAACCGGGAGGTTGTTCAACATAAACTTCCTCATCAATAAATCCATTTAAAAATGCACTTTTTACATCCATTTGAAAAAGTTTAAAATTTTTAAAAGATGCATAAGCTAGTGTGATCCGTATGGCTTCAAGCCTAGCTACGGGTGCAAAGGTTTCCTCAAAGTCAATTCCTTCAACTTGAGTGTAACCTTGGGCCACTAACCTTTATTTCTAATAACATTTCCTGACTCATCCAACTTGTTCATAAAAATCCACTTAGTACCAATTATTGGTCTATCGTGGGCTCTAGGAACAAGGTGCCAAACTTGGTTGCGCTCAAATTGATTGAGCTCTTCTTGCATAGCTAGCAACCAATATGAGTCACCCACGGCTTCGAGGATGTTTTTGGGTTCAAAATGAGATATGAATGCAAAATTACCACACAATTCATGGAGTTTGGAGCGAGTGGTTACTCCTTTTGATACATCACCTATGATGAGATCTTTGGGATGATTTGTAGCGTATCTCCAATCTTTAGGAAGTGGTTGAGATTTTTTCACTTCATCCTTTTGAACTTCACTAATGGGATCTTGCTTGTCTTCTTAGATGGGTGAGTCCTTCAAGGATATTTTCTCCATGTCCTCACCTAATGAGTCAATCTCTACAACATTCTCAACAATGGTATTAGATTCTTCAAATTTAACATGCATAGATTCTTCAATAGTATGAGATGATTTATTTATTGGTCCCCGAGATGATGCCAAATGCGAAACTTTCTCTGTTGGCACTTGTGGATCTAAAATACGAAGTCAACACATATACTAAAACAAAGAAGGATTAAAGTTAAGCAAATAAATAACTTGCAATAAAAGGAAAAGTAAATCTCAGAAAGTTAGACAAACGCAAACACGAGAGATTTATCCTGGTTCGGTCCTCGTGACCTACATCCAGTTCCCAAGCCACCCGCTTGAGATTTTCCTTTATCCTTGATTTTGTACACCCAAAATCACAACCATGCACACCACTTGACAAATCCCCTTTGCCAAATGTGTACACCTTCTCTTCCACCAAGAGAACACCTTCTCTTCCACTAAGAGAACAAACTTCACCTTGTACAACTGCTTCTACACCAAGAAGACACCCGTGTACAATGATTGCTTTGAGTATTACAACACTTTCCTATAAGCCTTGGTACTGTGTATGAACGTGGACAAGGTCTAGTATAGGAGAAACTTCATAAAACTTCACTAAGGAATTGAATTTTGGTGAAGAACAGAAGTTGGAATCAATTTTCAGGTTTGGCAGAATTTTGATCTTAGAAAACTGAAGATTTGGATTAGTATTTGGCCTTTGGATTAACCACCCTTTATATAGCTGCACTCTAGGGTAAGTTAGGGTAGTACAGGTGCCTTTTGAATGTTTGAAACGTTGGAAAATGTTGCACAAAAGACCAGATAACAGAAACCGTCCAACAGTCAGAAACTGCCTATAGTCGACTTGCATTTTGAGTTAGTCGACTAGCCTAGGCAATTTTCCAAAGAGTAGTCGACTAGGTTTTGGTATAAGTCGACTAGGTCATGAAAAGTTCGAATGACTAGTTTCTGGATAACTGAATCAAGTCGACTGCAACTAACTTTCAAGTCGACTGGACCAGTTATTAGTCGACTAGGGGCAAGGGATTAGTTGACTACAAATGCTATTAGTCGACTATGTTTGACTGTCATGTCGACTAATGCACAAACAGAGAGTTGGGTTTCTTTTGGACACAAGACTAGTCGACTAGGGGGTTTGGGTTAGTCGACTACCAAGTGTATTAGTCGACTAATAGGGACTATAAGTCGACTAGAAGTGTATGATATGTGTGTGTGCATCAAGGCTTTTGACATGCTATTTTACATTTACAAACCACATCATATCAACTCTCTTTGGGGCATCTTGATCATGAAGAACTCTTGATTCGTCGTGTGTTAGAGCTCCAAATGAAATGCTTCACAAAGTCTTCATCAAAACAAGTTCCAACATTCTCCCCCTTTTAGATGATGACGCTTTGTGTGCACAAGTGCTCCCCCTGCAGAAAATAGGTTATATTTTCCTCCCCCTGCAGAAATTGGGTTATAACAAATATAGAAATACTTTGTTCTCTCCCTGAACAAATATATCATTAAATATATATATATATATATATGTTCTTATCAACTTTTATATGGTACCTACAAGATAAACGTTAGATGGTACCAAACATAAAAGAACATATTAACCTTTAGGAGTCCAAATCCATTTAAAATTTGGTTTCCACCTGTTAGTATACACATAGTTGCAAGAATTACATATATCATGAATGTATGATGCAATATATGTATTTTTATCATGAATACTTAAATTCTTAGGAATTCATATAAACTTATTTTTCTTAGACTTTCTTTTTACAAAAGAATCTATGGATTACAACAATATGAATATTTTTCAAAATATCCAATACCAAAATGATTATGTGACAATTTCTGAAAAGATAATAAATCATTCAACTTTTCTTTTCCTTGATTGAACTTAGTCACATTTTGCAAAATATCTTCATATTTCTTTTTGAAAACTGAAATATCTTTATCTAAAATAGAAATCCTTTTATTCAAAGACTCAGTTTCCTTTTTAAGAAAAATGTTCTCTTTTATAAACTTCTTATTATCATTTTTCAAAGATGATATGACTTTTTCAAACTCATCTTGTTGAGAATTTATAAAAGATACTTGTAAAGCATAACATGAATTTTCCTTTAAAAGTTTTTCATTTTCTTTTGATAAAACTTTATTTTTCAGTTTTTCATTTTTCAGATCATTAAACAATTCATGAAATGCATCAGAAAGTTCAGAAAATGATACCTCATCATCTTTTATAGCCATGTAACATAGGTTGACACGTTCAGTGGATTCTTCTTCGTCAGAAGACGAGGAATCACTGTTTTCCCATGAGGCTTCATAGTTTTTCTTCTTTCTGAACTTTTTGCTCATGTATTTGCCTTTATTCTTGAGCAATGGGCAATCCATCTTCATATGACCTGGTTTATTGCAATTAAAGCATTTGAATTTACCTTGCTTTAGAAATCTCCTGAATTTCTTTGAAATCATTGCCATCTCCTCTTCATCGTCATTTGAATCGTCCGTGTCGGAGGATGCATGGAAGGCGAGTTCTTTCTTCTTTGAGTGGTGTTGTCGTTCGTCCTTCTTTCTTTCTTCCAATTGCACTTCATATGCCATTAGATTACCGATTAGGTTTTCTAATGACAAAGTTGAGAGATCATTGGCTTCTTCAATTGCGGTTGTCTTCTTCTCCCATTCTGGTTGAGTGCACGAAGGATCTTACGAACTCTTTCAACTTGGGTGTAGTCCTTTTGAAGGGATGCTAAGGAATTGGTGATGTCGGTGAATCTTGTAACCATTTCGAATATGATTTCATTCTCCTCCATTTTGAATAATTCAAACCTGTGGACAAGAATAGATATTTTAGACTCTTTAACTTTACTGGTGCCTTCATGTGTTACCTGAAGAGTATGCCATATTTGATGTGCAGAAGTGGCTGTTGACACACGGTTGAACTCTTCTTTGGTTAGGGCACAGAATAGAGCATTCATTGCTTTTGCGTCAAGGTTCGCATTCTTCTTTTGGTCATCACTCCAAGCGCTGTAGTTGGTTGTTGGTTTGGTGTACGATGCTTCAACAATGTTCCAAAGTTCGTAGTTGAGCGATTGCAAGTAGATCTTCATTCTACACTTCCAATAGTTGTAGTTGGATCCGTCAGATAGCGGTGGATGTTGTGTAGAATGTCCTTCTTTGAATTGGGATGATGAAAACTCCGTTGCCATCCTTGTTGTTGACTAGGTACCAAATGTAAGACCCGCTCTGATATGAATTGTAGGACCTCGCTCTGATACCAATTGTTGGTCCCCGAGATGATGCCAAATGCGGAACTTTCTCTGTTGGCACTTGTGGATCTAAAATACGAAGTCAACACATATACTAAAACAAAGAAGGATTAAAGTTAAGCAAATAAATAACTTGCAATAAAAGGAAAAGTAAATTTCAGAAAGTTAGACAAACGTAAACACGAGAGATTTATCCTGGTTCGGTCCTCGTGACCTACATCCAGTCCCCAGGCCACCCTCTTGAGATTTTCCTTTATCCTTGATTTTGTACACCCAAAATCATAACCATGCACACCACTTGACAAATCCCCTTTGCCAAATGTGTACACCTTCTCTTCCACCAAGAGAACACTTTCTCTTCCACCAAGAGAACAAACTTCACCTTGTACAATTGCTTCTACACCAAGAAGACACCCGTGTACAATGATTGCTTTGAGTATTACAACACTTTCCTATAAGCCTTGGTACTGTGTATGAATGTGGACAAGGTCTAGTATAGGAGAAACTTCATAGAACTTCACTAAGGAATTGAATTTTGGTGAAGAACAGAAGTTGGAATCAGTTTTCAGGTTTGGCAGAATTTTGATCTTAGAAAACTGAAGATTTGGATTAGTATTTGGCCTTTGGATTAACCACCCTTTATATAGCTGCACTCTAGGGTAAGTTAGGGTAGTTACAGGTGCCTTTTGAATGTTTGAAACGTTGGAAAACGTTGCACAAAAGATCAGATAACAGAAACCGTCCAACAGTCAGAAACTGCCTATAGTCGACTTGCATTTTGAGTTAGTCGACTAGCCTAGGCAATTTTCCAAAGAGTAGTCGACTAGGTTTTGGTATAAGTTGACTAGGTCATGAAAAGTTCGAATGACTAGTTTCTGGATAACTGAATCAAGTCGACTGCAACTAACTTTCAAGTCGACTGGACTAGTTATTAGTCGACTAGGGGCAAGGGATTAGTCGACTACAAATGCTATTAGTCGACTATGTTTGACTGTCATGTCGATTAATGCACAAACAGAGAGTTGGGTTTCTTTTGGACACAAGACTAGTCGACTAGGGGGTTTGGGTTAGTCGACTACCAAGTGTATTAGTCGACTAATAGGGACTATAAGTCGACTAGAAGTGTATGATATGTGTGTGTGCATCAAGGCTTTTGACATGCTATTTTACATTTACAAACCACATCATATCAACTCTCTTTGGGGCATCTTGATCATGAAGAACTCTTGATTCGTCGTATGTTAGAGCTCCAAATGAAATGCTTCACAAAGTCTTCATCAAAACAAGTTCCAACATTATTGAATACTCTATATGCTTTGTTAGTACTAGAATATCCAACAAAGATTGCTTCATAAGCCTTAGCATCAAATTTACCCAAATTATCTTTAGTATTCAAAACAAAACACTTGCATCCAAAAACTTTAAAGTATGAAGCATTTAGTTTTCTTAAATGATAAATTTCAAAAGAGGTTTGAAAGTATTTTTACACAAATAAATACGGTTTGATATGTAGCATGCGGTGTTTACGGCCTCGGCCCATAAGTATTGAGGGAGCCCATATTCACTTATCATAGTCCTAGCGATTTCTTGAAGAGTTCTATTCTTCCTTTCAACTACTCCATTTTGTTGTGGAGTTCTAGGACATGACATTTCATGCTTAATTCCTTTTTCATCACAATAAGTCATGAAGAGTTGGTTAACAAACTCACCACCTCTATCACTTCTTATCCGTAAAATTGAAAATCCTTTTTCTTTTTCAACCCTCTTTCGAAAAATCTTAAAATGCGAAAAAGTTTGATCTTTATGCTCCAAAAAGAAAACCCAAGTGAAACGAGAAAAATCATCGACTAAAACAAAAACATATCTACTTCCATTTAGGCTTTTAGTTTTAGTTGGTCCAAAAAGATCCATGTGAATCAATTCTAATGGCCTAGTTGACATGATATCCTTGATTAGTTTGAAAGAAGACTTGGTTTGTTTCCCAAGTTGGCACGCACCACAAATGCGGTCTTTTTCAAACTTCAAATAAGGAATACCCTTCACCAATTCCTTAGAATTAATTCTAGCAAGGTGATCAAAAGATGCATGTCCTAATCTTCTATGCCATAACCATGAAATCTCATCAAAAGCATTCAAACATTTAGTAGAACAATCTAAATTAAGCATGTCAATAATATAGACATTATTTTCACGAAATCCAGTGAGAATACAATCATTGGTTTTACAATCAAAAATTTTGCAAGAAGATTCATCAAACACAACTTTGAGACCACGATCACATAGTTGACTTATACTAAGCAAGTTATGTTAAACCATCAACAAGAAAAACATTTTCTATTAAAGGAGATGCACCAATCTTAATGTTACCTATACTGATGATGATGCCCTTGGAGTCATCTCCGAAGGTGACGGCGCCATCTTCAACGTACCTTGATAGGGTTGTAAAGTTATTGATATCCCATGTCATATGCCTTGAACAACCACTATCAAGGTACCACCGCTCCTTACGTCTTGGAGCCTTGGTGTGTACCTACATCAAATAATTTAAGACTTGATTTTGGTACTCATATTTTTTTGGGTCCTAAAGAGTTAGTGTTTTGAACCCACACAAGATTATTTGTTCTATTTATATGATCATAGCAAAATTTAACTAAATGCCCATTCCGGCCACAATAAGTGCATCTATAAATTCTTCCATATTTAAAAGCATAATGAGCATGTGGATTACGAACATGTGAATTGTGAGCATGAGTAGTTTTACATGAGTGACATGTGATGTGTTGGCATGATGAGCATGTGAAGTTTTGGCATGAGTTGTTTTGTCATTTTTAGCATGTGGAGTGTGCATGTGCTTCTTTGAAAACATTTCTTCTAATTTATTAGTATTAAAAGCACATTCTTTTAAAATATTTCCAAAATCATTGATTTTAATTTTTAACATGGATAATTCATTTTCATCAATTTTTGGATATTTAGCTTTACAAGCAACTTTATAAGCATCAAAATCTCTTTGCGTTGAAATAAGATTAGAAGATAGTTCATCCTTTTCTTTTGAAGAAATTGCAAGTTGATTTTTAAGCATCTTAATTTTCTTTTTCAATTTTGAACACTCTACCTTTTTATCATCAAAACTTTCTGAAAGTTCAACAAAAGTATGTACTAACATTTCTCTACTTATTTCACTTTCATCATTAAGTGATTGAGTAGTTACCTTGGGTGTGTTTGTCATGAAACACACATTTGCCATGTCGACTTCATCTTCGGATTCACTTTCCGAATCCCAAGTGGCTTTATATACCTTCTTTTCAACCGGCCTCTTTTGCTTCAAGGAGGTGGACATCCTTTTCTTGAAATTTGGACAATCGGCCATGATGTGTCCTGATTTCCGACAGTTGTAGTATATGATCCTTTTCTCCTCCTTCCCTTCCCATCGCTTTTTATAGTTGAGCTTATTCTTGCGGTACATTCTCTTCTCACAAGGAGAGATAGCTCTTCATCATCTTCTTCATCTTCTTCATCATCGTAGTTGGTAGAGGAAGACTTGAAACCTATAGATTTTTTTCTTTTGAGGTACCGCTTCTTCTCTAGCCTTCTTCTCCATCTCATGAGTCTTAAGATTTCCAATAAGACTTATGAGCTCCATCTCGTCTTTGTCATTCAACTCCTTCAAGGTGGTAGCTTTAATTTCCCATGATGAAGGAAGAGCACGAATCACTTTACGCACCTTTTGATCGTTGCTTATATCATCACCTAGAGAAGAAAGAGCATTTGTAATCTTAGTAAACTTGGTAATCATATCATCAATAGATTCATCTTCTAGCATTTTAAAACTTTCATATTGGGAACTCAAGAGATCTATTTTAGCTCTCTTGACTTGTGAAGTTCCCTCATGAGTGACCAATAAGTGTTGCCAAATCTCATAGGCGGATTTACAATGGATAACCCGTGTTAGATCATCCTCGTTCAAAGCTAAAAGTAGGGCATTTTGAGCCTTTGAATTAGCATCAAATTCCTTGAAGGTAAGTTCGGACCAAGTGTTCTCCTCACTTTCGGGTCTACTATAAGTCTTGGTCAAGGACTTAGCAACTAGACTACCTAGAGATTGTAGAAAAATAGTCATCCTAACTTTCCATATGGGAAAGTTGAGTTCATCAAATTTGGGAGGGGTCTTAATGTTACCGACCATCTTTATTAGTGAATGAATGAAGGTATGAAAATAGTGATTAGCAAATTTTAGGATCTCTCTAAGGATGTGAAGCCAAAAACTAGAGTCCTAGCTCTGATACCAATTGAAATCACCTAGAGGGGGGGTGAATAGGTGATAATGCTAATCAATGCACAAATTTAAAATGTTATGATGTAACGATCACCCGAAACAAGATTAGAAGCCGAATACCCCGTGAAGGGCTCTGAACTCCTTCCTAGTAATTCCTCTAGATAAGAGTTTGAGGTGCGCAATGCAATCTTGCTGTATGAGTATTGATCGACAATATAGCAATGAATATAAAGCAAGTAAATGACACAAATAAACCAATTGCAAATACAGAGATTTGTTTTGAGGTTCGAGCACCCAGCTCTACGTCCCCGCCTTCACCCAGAAGGATTTCTGAACCACTATAACTTTCACAAAGAATTACAACCACAAGGGAGTACCCAACTCCTCAATCACACTCCTCTAGTCTAGAGATAGTGGAGCCACAAATACAATGATATCTTGGTGATCAAAAGACCACAAACCCTCTTTGAAATACTTTTTCCCTTACAAATACCCTAGAGAATAATGTGTAGTATTGAAGCTCAAGATTTGTAAGTGAAAAAGAAAGTAAAATTGAAGAGAGTTTTGAATCAAAAACTTCAGTAAAAAGAGAGAATTTTGAGCACAAAAACTGAGAGCAAAAACTTCTTTTGAAAGACTTAAACTTGATTTCTTTTGCAAAGGATTGTTGTCATCACCTCAACCCTAATCATCCCTATTTATAGGATAAAGGTAGGGATTAAAGAGTAAACTGTTATAATGAATAATTAGGAAAAATTAAACCCAAATCCAGCCCTCAAATTCGTTTAGAGAAGAAAATCACGTTTTAAAACGTGTTTAAAAAACTAGCCGTTTGGGCTGAAATTAAGCTCACGGTCGATCGGCCGGTCGACCGGTTTTCAAAAATTATTACCGTTGCCAGTCCACGGTCGACCGCCCGGTCGACCGTCCCAAACAGAGACTTAGGTGCTTTCAGTTGGCCGAAGCTCAGTCGACCGACATGGGGTCCGGTCGACCGCCCGGTCGACCGGGAAACATGCACACATGCACGTACCCAAACGGTCAGAAGTGCGGTCGACCGCCCGATCGACCGTTCTGACCTGAAACAGAGCCGGTCGACCGTCCGGTCGACCGCAACAGGCCAAAAGCAGTTCTTTTGGAAATAGTTTTGAAGATCTTGATAATTTTCAAATAAATTTTGATCAAGACTTGGCATACTATATAAAATAGAGTTTGTCAGTATAAGAATATGTTTAAAAATATTTTGTATATAGGAGAAATGTCTTTAGAGAAATCATGTGCAAAATCTTGTGTGTGGGGAATATTGAGCTTCAACACTATACACTATTCTTTAACACACTAAAAATTATAAAAACTGAGAAAGGAAGTCTCTGAGCCGCGTTACACCAAGCTAGAGCCTTCTCTTCTATGAAAACGTCCTCTTGTGCCATTTGCCTTTTAGCATCATAATTTCTTGCAATAGCTTAGAAAGGCCATCATGACTAGTACAAACCTGAAAACTCATTCTAAACAACTTATTAGTACCAAATAGCTTCTATGTGTTTTGTTATCATCAAAACTTAAACAAATAGAGAGTGTAACCTTTTGGGCCAACACTGACGTCTTGTCTTCAATGATTTTTAGACAGTCTACATAACCCCCTCCAAAGTTTTCAAAACTCCGTGGTTGGCTGGTGCGGGTTTCGAAATACTTTGGACTTTCTTTTTTTCAGTAATCTCTCAAGACTGAACTGGCAACCTTCTGAGATATCTTGGGTTCAATCTTGTCTGGATTTTAGTTTTCATGAGTGTACTGTTAAACCCTCGGAAGCCACCAGAGATGATCGTCATGAGTGTCCACATACACAGTCTAGACCTCAATGGCACTATGAGCTGGTTTTTGGTGTACTGTTGAATCGGGAGAATAGTCATCTGCTTTCGCCAGTGTACTATTGAACTGATTGCAGAAGCAAAGACTGAACACAGGTCTTGTAGACGTAAAGGTCATGTTACTTTAGAGACGTGGACCTTGTCTGAAATAGAAACACGACTCTCATTCATTAGAAAGACGCGAACATCGAAGTGGAGACACAACTCTCACTTTGTTGAAGTAAAGCAGACTTCAAGATTGAGACGTGGACTTCTCTTTCCTGAAGAGACGTGGCTCTGTTAAATGTGACACTCGCGCTCTGGGTGCATTGCCACATATCTGGCAGAGCTTGAAGAGGCACTGTCCTCTTAAAATGCGAGATCCGCGTTCTGGGCGTATTGCCACGCGTCTGGCGACGA
Organism: Agave tequilana; assembly: GCA_038442645.1. Taxonomy (NCBI): domain Eukaryota; kingdom Viridiplantae; phylum Streptophyta; class Magnoliopsida; order Asparagales; family Asparagaceae; genus Agave; species Agave tequilana. Next base: position 83,730 of record JAVJIF010012409.1, read on the forward strand.
TTGGTCTTGAGATATGGGCCGCATATCTTAGCCGATTACTATGTCTATATGTAACGCCCCGATCCCGCGGATACGGAGACGTTACTGCGACGTATATACGCAGGTCAGAAATACCCTCACGCATATACGCTAAGCATCAGTACAGGCAAGAATCAGGTACGGAAGCATGTGGTGCATTATACATTCCAATATATAAGTACAATTACGAAGTTATCACTAGATGTGACACATTATTACAAGAGTATTACATCACCGATAGGCGCAAGTGAGAGAATTCAAAGAGATGTACAAGTATGAACAGTACAAAAGGGTGCTCACGAGATAGCAGGAGATGCCGCGAGCCAACCAGGTGGAGCAAGGATGGGACAGGAGCTACAACTGGTCTGTCCACTGCGCAGAAGTGAGCTTAGTCCTCAGCAAGAAGATCCCCTTCAGTCCAAGCTTCGAGACCTGGACATAAGAATCCAGAGGAGTCAGAACTCCCCGGCGAGTGGTGATGCGAAAGTTAGATGGCGTGCTGAGATAAGCACATGTGTATTGATAAATCCGAAACGTGAACATGCATTGGAAACCGTGTCGTGAGCAGCGGCATGCAGGAGCAAGTAAAGAGACAGTAATTGATATCTAGCCGGGAACATATATGATATAAGATGATAAAAGCAGGTAACGAGGCGATGAATAAAGTAGACAAGGCAACACCAGATATCTCCTAAACTAACATAAAACCGATAAAACTGATAAAACCGAATAAAACTAATTACGAGCAAAAACCGATCGCACGACTTAGGTCACGGCTCCATGAGACTAGTACATCGAGGGAATAATCTAAACAAGGAAACCCTCATCTATATACCTTTATCCCATGTCACTATAATCCAAGCGTATACAACCCAAGTTACAAAACGGCACAACAAACTGTATATTAGCATCTTATTATAATTGGGGCGTCTAAGTTCTAGGCTTCAGTATGTGTTCCATTCCACATACTTCCACTTACAACTTATAGAGCAAGTTATTTGGAAACTGATAAAGTTTGATGAATCATATTTCGGATGGGCCCCGTACATGCCCGGGACAACGGTCCAGGAGTATCCGGTGCTGAGCCGGAACGTACCGCTAGGTACCGGGACTTATTTACGCCCGAACAGGAATAGAGTATCGCAGATCCCATAGAAATAGGTCTAGGGCGTGTGCATACCCGGTTGGAATAAACATGAGTAGGGGTGCCAGCACACCCCACGGAATCCCTGGTGGCCGCCAGGTGATCCCTCAAGTATGTGGCCACGCGTGACTCGATAAGACCACCATAAACATGATTATTCAGGACCCATCAGTTTCCCCCAAACTGGGTATAAGTTGTCTTATTATATTTTAATATGTAGTTAGCAATTCACAGGAATAAAGGATCAGGTATTAATATGTCAGGAGGCAGGTAGTAAGTCATGTCAGGTGATAACACATCAGTTGCTAAATGATACAGACAGGTGTATGCCAAGAGTTAATATAACAAGTATGTACATCACAATATAAAACGGGAATACCAATACGAATACATAATTCAATACAAGTCAACCCGACAATGCGGGAAGTCCAAAGGGAAGGCGAGGACACTCGCCTAAATATGGAAAATACTGTGGAATCCCCATTTTCTGGGATTCAGGTAACTGACGCGTAAACGCGTTCAATAAAGGAGGAGAGAGAATGGAGACGCGGGAATCGCAGACCCGGGAGTCGCGTTGCGTAGATGTCACAAACGCGGGGTTCGAGACCCGCGTTCTAGCAATGACACGAGGAGAACGCAGACGCGAGCATGAACTCCGCGTCGCGTTGATATAAGAACGCGAAGGTCGCGTTAAATAATTACTTGGACGCAGGGGGTAAAATCCGCGTCTAGTAATTAAAGAGAGTGACAGGGGAGATGTGAGAGACGCAAGAAAGGGAGAGGGGGACGCAGGGAATGAAATAAAGGAAGGAAAGAAAAGAAAGAAGGAAAGAAAAGAGAAGGAAAGAAAGAAAGAAAGAAGGAAAGGAAAGAAAGAAGGAAGGAGAAGAAAAGAAAGAAGAAGGGAAGGGGGGATGGTCGGCGATGTTGCCGGCGGCGGCCGGGGATGACCGGAAGTGGCCGGAGATGGGTGGCCAAAGCCCCAAGCCCAACCAATGGTGGTGCAAGTGTAGTTGAAAATGAAAAATTGGTGTTTTAAAAATGAGGCTTCGGAGAACGAAGCTATAGCCCGTTAGAAAGAGTATTCCGAGGAGAGGAAGATGGCGTGATTCGTGGTGGTCAAGGTGGTGTAGGTAGTGGTGGGGAAGGTGGTGAAGTTGGTGGTGGAAGTGGGTTTCTTGGTGTTTCTTGGTGGAAAAGAGGAAGATGAAGGTGGTGGAATAGGTGGTGGAAAAGATGGAGGAGGTGGAAAGGATGGCCGGCCAAAGGGAGGGCAAGGCTGTTTTTGGGCTGTCTTCTTCGTTGGCTGCTGTTGGAGAAGAAAGAAGAGAGAAAAAAAATGAAAGAGAAGGAAAGAAAAGGGAGTGTATATATAAGGGGTTTGTTTAGATAATTACAAGTGTGCCATTCCACTAAATGAAACATGCGTTTCATTCAAAAAAGGATCTGCGTCTCATATAATGAAATTATGCGTCCAACAGTTGTCCAGACGCAATGATGGAAATTTGCGTCCAGGGAAAAATGCGAAAGTTACGTTTAACAAAAAGGACAAAAGTCATAATGACTTGATTGGAATTGATTAGCAGTGCATTAAATGCAGAAAGAATGCGAATCTTCGCATTAAAGACCAGATATGAGTCTGGTGAGACTCGCGTCTGAGGAGGGAGAGAGAAAATGAGAAAAATATAAATATAATATCTGGATAGACTCTGGTATCGGGGGAAAACACCGAAAACTCCGGAAAAGCCTGAAAAATGAAGTAACTCGGAAAGCTTCTCAAAAATTCTCAAAAATAATAAATATTATTTTAAGATTTTTGGTGAAATTTATTTTCAGAGATTCAATCTCGTTTTAAAAATAAAAATCCTGAAGTCAACCGTCAATAAAGTTCTATACCGGGTCGGTCGGATTTTGATAAATTTAGAAAAATTCCAGAAAAAGTATTTAGATAGAAAATGTGATTTTAAGAAGTTATGGGAAAGTCATTTCTTAAAATTCAACTCCATTTGTAAATTAAAAATCTAAGAAGCGGTCAGTGGCACTGGTCCACCCGGTTTTGAAGATTTTCAATTTAATTCTGAAAAAATTCAGAAATTCATGAAAAATTTAAAATATTGGAAAATGATGTTTGAAACTGAAATCGGTCAAATCTGAATACCAAAAAGACTAAATCGAGCAATAACCTGAGATCGGGTCCCCAGTTTAGACTAGGGCTGAATCCGAGTCCACGAATCCGGATCCAAGGTAAAACGATCATATAAATAATTCATAATACAAAAAAAATACAGGAAGTAAATCAAAAAAATACGATCAGAAAATATGAATACGCAACTAAGTACGTATTTCGGGAGCGGGGTGTTACACTATAAATAAAAAGTAGTCTTTCAAGAGTCATCATTAGACTCTTTTCTTCTCTGTTGAACTCTGCGTCCAGAGTTTTAAGAACTTCAAGAAAAGCTCCGAGCTTTTTCTTCCTTTTTCTCATCTTCTCCAAAGAATTTACTATCAAGATAGCCCCAAAGACCAAGCCTGTGGCTTCATCCTCGAGCGCTGTAGCTCCAGAGGTTCAAATAGGAGGTTCCTCTATATAGGAGGCCCCCATTTCAGGTAATAAGACCATCCGAATCTGTTTTTGCCATTAAAGAACTTTAAAAGTTATCTTAACTTTTAAGCTTCTTCTGAGTTGAACAGCCATTGTAAGGCTCACGCCCGTGTTTGATTTTCAAATGCGACTCTTCCACTGGTAGGCAAGATGTGGGTTTGACGACTGGCATGTCTTCGCTTCATCAGCTTGGATCTGTGTCTGTTTGTTGAACGCGGGCTTCATTGAGCCTTGCGTTTAATCCCAACACTTAAGAGAATTTTCTAAGTGGTGAAGTTCAGACGTAGACTCATATGAATCTCGCGTCTCTGTGGTTTGACACGGGTTTCACTGTGTCTTGCATCTGATCCAACACTTAGAGAAATTTCTAAGTTGTGAAGTTTCAAGCGCAGCTTCATGTGAGCCTCGTATCTTTGAGTTTAGACGCGAGTTTTACTGAGCTCCGTGTCTCAGTCATTAGACACGATTCTGAGGTGAACCTTGCATCTGAGTTTCAACACTTAAATAATTTTCAAGTTGCTGACTATTGTGTTGTCCTTTTTGCAGTGCGATACTTCTTGAATCCTCTGTCCAAAAAGTGTCACTTTGGGTATATAGGTGGAGCCGATCCTAACCTTACATTTGTGCTCCAAGAGGCTGCTACAGTATTTGCTCTGAAATCAAGGGAGCATCGAAACAGGCTCAGCAATCCTAGTATGCTGACCTTTCGGGATATCATGGCCAATGGGCGGTTTGAGTCTGACACCTGTATCGCACTGAAAAAACCCGACTTTTTTTTGACGATGCCATTACTGAAGATGACAGGATCTTGTATGACGTACAAATGGCTCCGCCAAATCGAGGACAGGAGGTTCTTTCTTCCTAACATGAAGAGTATGTACCCCTTGGCGTATCTGCAGCACATATCGATATGCCGCGCAATAGAGTGGGGCCTCTCTAAGTCTATCTCCGGCGTTTCCCTCGGCAAACTGGGCACGAAGGAAGCTTGCGCTGCCGGTCACGGTGTTTTCCATTGAAAATTGATTGAGAAAAACTTAAAAGAAGAGTTGAAGAGTGAAATTACAAGTAATTAAGAAGAAATTACAGGTAAATCTCCTCTGAGATTTCTGGGGAAGTATGCCGGTAGAAATCTGATCAGCGCGCGATCACTTTATCCCTTTGACGATGCAATCGATCAGATGATCACGTTGCCTCCTAATAGGATTTCCTTATCGCTTGATTCTGAAAATCAAAGATTTAGAAGCAGGAGAACAAGAGAACAGTTTTGCTAAGAATCTTTTCATGAATTTTTTTTGCCAATCTCCTCTCTCTAGCCAGCTACCCCTCCTTTGCTCAGCAAGGGACTATTTATAGCTAAAATGGAGTGTAACCGTCCCCTTGAATTCAACCAGCTGAATCAGTTTTTAGCTTCGCGTGAGGCTACAAATGACCACGCGGTGAAGCTACTTACGAGCTTCCGGTAAAGCTAGAGAGTTCGTGCGAATTCCTCCTTGCCATCGTGGCTTAATTGTCTCCAGTTAATATGGGACAAAGTAGCCGGGTGTAACCTCCCACTTAAAATGGCATTAATCTCACTAAACTAATGGTGTTCCCCCCCTAACCCCACGTGAGATTTTGAAACGGTCAATTTGATGACCCTGTGATTGGTCACTAATGTTGCACATTTATTATCATATTTCCAAACTTATTTTAGAATAAACTTTGCATTGTCCTAATTAAATGATTAATTTATTTGCAGGCCCATTCCTAAAGGAGAGTGAAGAGAAATGAGCCCAAAAGCCCACCAAATTCTGAATTAAATCAGAATTAATTCGAACTCAGTGAATCAGGGCAAAATCAGAGAGGTTGAAAACCGGTTGAGAAGAATCCTCCCAGAATCGATCGGTTGAAGCCAAGGAAAAATGCCATTTCGTCACAATCCCGGACCTAAACGAGAAAACCAACTGAAGATAAAGCCAGAACATGAAACCGAGGAGACCCACCAATAGGGTGTGGCCACCTGGCCACACCCTGGCCGCGGAAACGCGGCCAAAGCCGCGTTTCCGCGGCTTGGTTAGGGAGTTAGGGGGAGCGTTTGCTCCCCCAATCTTCCCGGGATTCCCCCCTTGTGGTTTTTCCTTATAAATACTGGTTTGAGCTGAGAAAAAGAGGACGACCATGCAGAGATAGGATTTAGACTAGTTTTCCATTTTTTAGTGTAGGTTTTTATTTTTCTTTTCATGTAATTTTTAGCTTTCATTTATGTAATTCAGAGGAGATCAGACTTTCATAGAAGAACAAGAATGAAGCTTGTGCTGAGAGTGACACCGGTGTAAGGTTTCTTTCTTTTCTTTTATCGTTATGAAATCGAATCTGTATTTTCATTTTGTATGTACTTCGTTTTAGTTTCCCTCTTCTTTTTCTTTTCTACTTCACTCTTCTTTTGATACAATTGTCTTCCAAGTGAGTCTAAAAGCATCGAAAGAGCCTTGCCTTTGCGAGTGCCACCGATAACTCATGACGATGGATGTGAGTCTCTCTGTATCATTTCATACTTGAAGTTGTCTTGATGATGTAATGTGGAAGAGACAATACTCAACTCTTATAGGCTATGCGTTGATTGCCTCCACTTCAAGGTAACATCGTCGCCAAAGATTCAAGGTAAGCTTTTGGTAAAAAGAAGGTAAGTAATTATTTTTCTTTCTTTTCTTTTATTTCTGTAGATTAAATCACCAACACCACATCTTCCAAATCTTTCTTTTCCAATTCATTTGTACATAGTCGTTTTCTAATTTTCTCCACCTTCTCCATCTATCGCTTTCTTCTTAACTTTAACATAACTCTTTTTTTATTTTCATTTCTTAAAACAAAGAAGAACTTTCGTTTTTTCTTCATAAAGATTTCAATAAAAAAACCTTGAACGCTTCTATCGCAAACCCTCCTTGTGGATCACGACCCGCATAGCCACTTGCTATAGCGGTAAGAATTGAGCACTTGCACATCTCCATGTTGAAGTTCTAAAGTTTTGTATTTTGTGTGCAGGTTTTACCTCAATCAAATTTTTGGCATTGTTGCCGGGGAGGGTAACGGTCTTTTATTGAACTTTTGAAACTAAACGAATTTTCTTCTCTATTGCAGGTTTCAGGTCAGAGAAAACAGGAAAGAAGACTTGCAGTGACATATAAGTGGTATTGGGCTTCTGCTCTAGAAAGCAGAAACCAATTACCCTCTGAATTGCCGCGTTTGCTCGGCTTTTGCCGCGGTTCCGCGGCAAGGAAGAGTTCACTACTAACTGGTTTTGTGTAGGGCTACTTGCTTTGCAAAAATATAGCTTGCTACAAACTTTATTTCTTGTATGCCATCACCAGGAGACTGCTAATAAACCAACAGTAAAACATTTGTTGAAAAGTTTAAAAAATTGATTAGACATTTGCATTTTAGGCACGTGTCTTTTCAATTCATTTACTTTACTGTTGAAGAGTGCTGGAGCAAGGTACGTTCACATTACATTTCGAATAGGACTCATCTCTTGGTTGATTTACATCGCTTTGAGTGGAATCTTGTTTGCATATATTGTACACTTACACAAACTGATTTTAAGGGCACCACCCCAATAACAAGATAAGGTGGGGATTTAATCACCCTTCCTTGGCCCGAAAATCAGATTCCAAGCACTCACTAACCCGAGCCTAACTAAAAATGAGTAGATGTTGGCCCTAGGGACATCTCGGACTCAATTAGGAGATTATCCTAAGGGGGAAAGGTGTTGGAATTTGACTCCTGCCAAATCAGTGTCTAGGAAAGGGATTAAAGGCCGAAAGCCCGAAGGTTGGTGATTATTTAATTAAGGAACGTCTTTGACGGATAACCTCCCACCAATCTTGCCCTGACCTGACTGATAAGCTTGTGGTCAAAGTCTGCATTATATCTCCCGTGGACAGTCTACCCAGTTAGGAGTCGTCTAGGTCATAGGTCTACCCTAACTTAGGTTAGAATTTTTTTCTTTTTTGTTTGCTTAGTTGTTTGTTTTTTTTTGCTTGTGTTTTATTGTGTGATATGGCTTATAATAACAATTTTTTCAATTTTAATAGTAATCCATATTACACACCAACTTCTTTTTCGGATATTACCAACCCGGCATATCATAACTTTGACCAACCTAGTGTGCCGGATTGGTCTTATCCGAATCAATATAACCCATGCCCCCAATCTTATGACCAAAATTTCCATAATAATTTCAACTCTTCACAGAGTCAGTGGGGATTCACCTCCCCCGAGTCTAATTTTCAACCAACTTGTCCTCCTTATCCACCTAGTCCACAATATTCCCAAGATTCATACTCAGTTCCACCAGTCCAAAATAGAAAACCATCAATTTTGGAACTGAGTATGCGTGAGTCCAAACAAAAATCACAAAATCTGATGGACTCACAATTTCACTACCAATTCCAAGACAACACTTTATCTTTTCATTAAAACAATGAACCTATCAATTATGAAGAGATGCTTGAAGCCATGACCCAAGCTCAAAACGCTCGTAATCGTGACATAGATATGATGGTCCAAACTCTACGTTCTTACCGTTTGACCAGTTCTGATGTCGCTAACCATTCTGTTAGAGCCGAAGAGTCATGTTGTCTTGGAAAACAAGGTTCCATTCAGAACAATCATTTGAACTTGCCCAAACTACAAATTTTGAAAGTGACATTGACAGTTTGGCAAGTTATCCCTTTCCTGAAATTGAACTTGAAAATGAATATGATCATGAACCTCAACTTAGTGATTCAATTCTACTTCCTGATTCAATAATGACTTTGGTGTCTTCACCTGATTTCAATCTCTTTCCCGAGTCAACATTGGATCCTGTGCCAATTCATCATGAAATTGAATCACCCATTTTTGATGATCATATTGAACTTGACCAATTTTACACTTTTGAAAGTCCTATTGACAAATTGGCAAGTTCTCATTTTTATGACATTGAACTCAATGAGATATGTGACCTAGATTCTCAAATCTGTGATCCAGTTCAAATTTCTGAATCAATATTGACTCCTGTTTTGTTACCCGACTTGAGTAATATTTTAGAGTCAGTTTTGATTCCCACACCTATTATTCTTGAACTTGAATCACCAATATTAAGTCACATTCCATTGTTGGAAAATAAATGTGGACTTGAGTTTCAACTTCTTGACTTAGACCCGCTTCTTGAACCAATCTCGACTCCTGAATCTTTACTTGACTTAAGCCACCTTCCTGAGTCGGTATTAGTTCCTGTACTTCCTGAGTCCAAGTCAATCATTCTATCTTTTGACACTCCATTTTGGGACAAGGCGGTTGACAAATTTGACTCCGAAATTAATTATGAAATTTGGAAATTAGATGGGGTTAAATTTTTAATAAAATCCTTCATGGATACATCATTTTAATGGGTTATATTAGAGAAATTTCTGGTGGGTTTCTCCGAACTCCACGAAAAGTTGATTGGGCCACATTTCGTGGACCAATCAGACCACCACCGGAACCACCACCTTAAGGTAACATTTTCCTTCCCTTTCTTCTTTTCATCCATCTATGCATTAATTCATACATTGAGGACAATGCATGAGATAGGTGTGGGGGAGGGTCTAACATAACTTAGGTTTTTTCTTTTTATTAAAAAAAAAATTCTTTACTTTTAAAAACTTTTTGAAAATAGAAACAATATTTTGACATATTTTTTGTAAGAAATTAAGTCAATTTTAAGGAATAGGAAAATCAAAATTAGGATTTCTTATACTTGGTCAAAATAAGATTATTTGTTTGATTTTTAGGGTTAGGAAGATAATTTGTCAAAGTAATTTAGTCTTGATCTTAACCTTAATGAAATATGCATACTTCATACACTTACACACTTAGGGTTCAAAACAAAGATTCTTACGCCTTATAAAAAAAAAAAGAAAAAGAAAAAAATATCTATGAAAGATGAACGAATCTAATTATTGATTAGCTAGGTACTTTGGCCTAAGCAAGCCTTAGTATTTATGCGAAAGATGATTAGATAAGTTTTAGAAAAAAAATATAAAATCCTCTGATTAAGCTGGGTATTTGTGCCTAATAAAGCATAAGTATTCACGCCTAAAAGGGGTCCATATAATAAAATCCTTAGCTTTGTGGCCTTCTTTGCTCGAGTCCTTAAGTCCTTGGGTTGTTTTCTCACCCGGTGCCCTAAGACCGTTTGGTTTGGGAGTCATCGATTAAAGGCTCGTTACATGGGCAGATTAGAAAGCCTAATAGAACTAAGGAATAATACGACCAAAAAAAATATTTTATATAAATAAATAAGGCATAAGAGTTAGAGTTAATGAACCCTTAGTCAAAATTTTCACGATCACAAGGTGCATATGACTTAGGGTAAAGTAATAGACTAGATGAGAAGTACAATTTGACTCCTTACTTTGATTGATAACAAATTTTAGAATAAAGACTAAGTTTAGGAATGAAAAATTCAGTTTTCCTATAACTTATAGATTACTTAAATCTTACAATTATATTTCAAATATTTTTCTCTTTCAAAATGCTTTTCGAAAATACTAACTCTTTGTTTCTCTTTCTTTATGGATTTTGTGGGTGTAATCCACTGAAAAGCCTCACGAGACAAAACTCGTCCTCTAGGGGAAACCTAGAGGTTTAACGGCTTGTTGCACATGCTCAGTGCAATCGCGTGACCTGCGAAAGTGGTATAATAATCCTTAGTATAGTTTAGTTGTTTTGCTCGGGGACGAGCAAGAGATAGGTATGGGGGTGTGATTGGTCACTAATGTTGCACATTTATTATCATATTTCCATACTTATTTTAGAATAAACTTTATATTGTCCTAATTAAATGATTAATTATTTGCAGGCCCATTCCTAAAGGAGAGTGAAGAGAAATGAGCCCAAAAGCCCACCAAATTTTGAATTAAATCAGAATTAATTCGAACTCAGTGAATTAAGGCAAAATCAGAGAGGTTGAAAACCGGTTGAGAAGAATCCTCCCAGAATCGATCGGTTGAAGCCAAGGAAAAAGGCCATTTCGTCACAATCCCGAACCTAAACGAGAAAACCAACTGAAGATAAAGCCAGAACATGAAACCGGGGAGACCCACCAACAGGGTGTGGCCACCTGGCCACAACCTGGCTGCGGAAACGCGGCCAAAGCCGCGTTTTCGCGGCTTGGTTAGGGAGTTAGGGGGAGCGTTTGCTCCCCCAATCTTCCGGGATTCCCCTTGTGATTTTTCCTTATAAATACTGGTTTGAGCTGAGAAAAAGAGGACGACCATGCAGAGATAGGATTTAGACTAGTTTTCCATTTTTTAGTGTAGGTTTTTGTTTTTCTTTTCATGTAATTTTTAGCTTTCATTTATGTAATTCAGAGGAGATCAGACTTTCATAGAAGAACAAGAATGAAGCTTGTGCTGAGAGTGACACCGGTATAAGGTTTCTTTCTTTTCTTTTATCGTTATGAAATCGAATCTGTATTTTCATTTTGTATGTACTTCGTTTTAGTTCCCTCTTCTTTTTCTTTTCTACTTAACTCTTCTTTTGATACAATTGTCTTCCAAGTGAGTCTAAAAGCATCGAAAGAGCCTTGCCTTTGCGAGTGCCACCGATAGCTCATGACGATGGATGTGAGTCTCTCTGTATCATTTCATACTTGAAGTTGTCTTGATGATGTAATGTGGAAGAGACAATACTCAACTCTTATGGGCTATGCGTTGATTGCCTCCACTTCAAGGTAACATCATCGCCAAAGATTCAAGGTAAGCTTTTGGTGAAAAGAAGGTAAGTAATTATTTTTCTTTCTTTTCTTTTATTTCTATAGATTAAATCACCAACACCACATCTTCCAAATCTTTCTTTTCCAATTCATTTGTACATAGTCGTTTTCTGATTTTCTCCACCTTCTCCATCTATCGCTTTCTTCTTAACTTTAACATAACTCTTTTTTTATTTTCATTTCTTAAAACAAAGAAGAACTTTCGTTTTTTCTTCATAAAGATTTCAATAAAAAAACCTTGAACGCTTCTATCGCAAACCCTCCTTGTGGATCACGACCCGCATAGCCACTTGCTATAGCGGTAAGAATTGAGCACTTCCACATCTCCATGTTGAAGTTCTAAAGTTTTGTATTTTGTGTGTAGGTTTTACCTCAATCACCAGCAAAGCTCGATGCGGAGCTAAATCATGCGAAGCTAAACTTAGCTCATAGCTTCAAGCGAAGTTATGTTTGTAGCCTCATGCGAAACTAAGATTTAGCTCATAAATTCAAGCGAAGTTATCTTCAAAGCCTCGTACGAAGCTTAGACAGCCCATTGCGGAGCTGGACCATCTCTTCCTTCCAGTGAAGTTAGGGATAAAGCTTTTAGTGCGAAGCTCTTAGATCAGCCTCTGGCGGGGCTAAATGGGAAGCTTCGTGCGAAGCTTATGGCTTCGGCCTTTTAGCGATCCTCGATTCGACCTGGCTTCATAGACTTGCTTTGGCTTCTCTTTAAAGGCAACTTTGTCCTATTGTCTGTTTTACTGGAGCAATAGAGCCTAAGTTGCTACCTTGTCCCTGATCCTCAACTTGTCTGTGACTTATCTTTTGTAAATGTCGCTAAGTTAGATATCGTTCAGACCGGTTGAAGAGAAATCTGAGAGTTATGTCTTGTTAGAGTATCAACAAGACCCCCTTCAAATTTTTCATGAATGTGAAATGGATTGGTGCACATTCTAAAACACTTTGAATTTGAAACCGAATATCTGTATTGCTGAACTTAAATATTGTACAAATTGTGTACACAAACTCTTCACATAGCTAAGGATAAGTTCTTGGCGAAGCTAGGGAATGAGCTCTTCAACGGGGCTACAACATGAGCTTTTAGCGGAGCTAAGCTCTTAGCGGAGTGAACATTAGCTTTTAGCGGAGTTAACATCAGCTTTCAGCGAAGGTAAGCTCTCAGCGGAGTTACATCAGCTTTCAGCGAAATTAACCAAATATCGCGCGAAGTGAATAATAAGCTCATAGCGGAGCTACAGGAGGAGCCTACAACAGAGCTAAGCTCTCAGCGAAGCTAACCAAGCTTCATGCGAGGTCAATGACGAGCTTACAACGGGGCTATAACACGAAGTTTAAGTTCATATAACTTCGCTGCGTAGCGCTGTCGTTTCAAATTTAAAAATAGCTCTTGCACTCCATTTTAGGTAGTGAATTTAGGGGCGCGTACAACGCCTGGATGCAAAGTTATAGGCGCTACATGCGCCTATAAAAGCCACACTTGGCTGATTTAGAGAAGTTTATCTTCTTTTAGAATTCTCGAGTCTTTTCAGAGAATTTTCTCTCCTCCTCCTTTGTTCCATTCGAATCTTTCAGAACTTTTCGTCAAGTTCTAATGGCTCCTAAGCAACGCGCAGGGAAAGTGATTGAATGTCCCATCGTGGGTAGGGAAATTTTTCCCTTTTCAGAGATTTTCATCTCCTTTTGAAGCCGTATTTTGGCTATTTCATGGCGAATACCCCGTGATTCACCATGATCTTAGTGATCTCAGGGAGTTATCTCCCTTATTTTCTGATTTTTTCTGAATTTTAGGGGATTTAATTCCCCTTTAATTTCACGAATAGAAACTGAACAGTTTCTTTCTTTCATGCTTTGCCGCGAAGCAAGCCCTTTGGGCTTTTCACGTTCTGTCAAGTGATAGAGTGCGAATCTTGTTTTAGAAGCGTAGCTAGAAAGAGAACTTTAAAGTCCTTTGAATAATTTGCCTTTCCAGCGAAGCTAGCCCTTTGGGCTTTTTTTTTGCATTCTGTGAAGTGACAGAATGCGAAGCTAAGCTTATGAGTGAAGCTAACACTTCATAACTTGCTGCATTTCTGCCTTTGTGCAGAGTGCGAAGTTAAGTTTCAGAGTGAAGCTAACGCCTGGCTAGCTTAGCTTGGAAAGCGATGTAGGATCTAAAAATTACGTCAACAAACTTAAAACAAAGGATGATTAGCGTTAAATATTAACTTGCACAAAAGAAAATTAAATCACAGAAAGTAAATCAAACGCAAACACAAGTGATTTATCCTGGTTCGGTCCTCTTGACCTACATCCAGTCCCCAATCCACCCGCTTGAGATTTTCCTTTAATCTTTAATTTTGTACACCCAAAATCAACACCTTGTATACCACTTGACAAATGCCAAATGTATACAACTCTTCTTACAAACCAAGAAGACAACAATACCTTGTACAACTTCTCTTCAACCCGAAGACGCTCTTGTACAATCTTTCTCTTTGAATAATTACAATCAATCTTATAAGCCTTGAATCTGTAAGTGATTGTGAACAAGGACTCTTATAGGTGGACTCTCAGATATCTTCACAAAAGGATTGGAATTTTGAGTGAATAATAGAAAGTAGAAACAGTTTTCTGAAAAATAGATTTCTCAACAGAGTTTTTAGGCAAAAAACTATTGATACGAATTGGTGTTTTTAGCCTAGGACAACATCTCTATTTATAGGTGAAATCTATAGTCAGTTAGAGAAGTTATTAACTTGAATTTGAATTTTGAAACGTTGGATAAAACACCAGAAATCAAAAACTGACTAACAGTCAGAAACTGCCATTAGTCGACTTGAGGAAGAGGGTTAGTCGACTAGGGTAACAAGTTTTGCCTATAGTAGTCGACTTATAAAGGCGGCAAGCCGACTAGGAAAGGTCCGGTACAAATGACATGTTTCTGGAAACTGAACTTAGTCGACCGACAGTATACATAAGTCGACTACAACTAATATTAGTCGACTAGAGGAAAGTATAAGTCGGTGGACGTTGTGTAAAATGTCCTTCTTTGAATTGTGATGAAGGAAACTCCGTTGCCATCCTTGTAGGTTGTTGACTGGGTATGCAGGGCTCTGATACCAAAGAAGAATTCAATTGTGTGTCAACAGCCACATCTGCAAATCAAATATGGCACTACTACAGGTAACACATGAAGGTACAAATAAGGTTAAAGAATCTAAAATTTCTATTCTTATTCACAGGTTTGAACTCTTCAAAATGATGGAGAATGAAACAATTTCAGAAATGATAACAAGGTTCACTGACATAACAAATTCCTTAGCATCCCTGGAAAGAAATACACCCAAGTCGAAAAAGTTCGCAAGATCCTTCGTGCACTCACATCAGATTGGGAGAAGAAGACAACTGCAATCGAAGAAGCAAATGATCTCTTCACTATGTCCTTAGAAAACCTTATTGGTAATTTAATGGCATATGAAGTACAACTGGAAGACAGAAAGAAAGATGAACAACAACCTTTCTCAAAGAAGAAAGAACTTGCCTTCCATGCATCCTCAGATATAGATTTGTTTTTTTTTCATACATATATTTTTTTATAAGGCATAAGAGTCTTTGTTTTTAAACCCTAAGTGTGTAAGTGTATAAATGTGTATATTTCATCAAGGTAAAGATCAAGACTAAATTGCTTTCACAATTTTTCTTCCTAACCCTAAAAATCAAACAAGTCATCTTATTTTGACCAAGTGCAGGAAATCCTAATTATGATTTTCTTATTCCTTAAAATTAACTTAATTTCTTACAAAAAATATATCAAAATATTGTTCTTACCTTTCAAAAAGTTTTTTTTCTTTTTTTTGTATATATATACAATTTTTTTTTTGAGTTATATTAGTCATGTTAGAACCCTCCCCCACAATTATCTCATGCATTGTCCCCAATGTATGAAAGAAATGTAAGCATGCATGAAATGAAATGTAAAAGAGGTGCATATATTATACAGAAATATGTACAACATCAAGTTTCTCCCACACCTAGATCTTTTTCGGTCTTATCCCTCTAGCTCTCTTCCTGTCATTTCAATGGGTCCTCTTTATAGGGCATAGTGGGGGGCCAATTTTTCTGTCATTTTAGCTCTCTTCCTCCCTAGTCTCAACTTCTTTAGGTTTTCCTTCCTCATATTTCTACATTCATTATTCAAAAATTGATCACCACCACACTTCTCAGTTAGAACTTCCTCACTATAAATGCCCAAGAATTCTAATTCAGTTCCATATATCTCCTCAAAGCTTAGGTCAACGCTTTCCCCTAGAGATGTGTAATTAACCAAAAGATCCCTAGTTGGTTCATCTAAGCACATGAGTTCTTCTTCGAAGAGATTTTCAAAGAGTATGTCAATCGGAGGTTCTTGAATTATATTCTCATGCGATACATTATTGGTTGGCTCATCAAAAGTGAAGATATTCAAATCAAATTTCCCCCTTTTAAAGGTACTCTAACATTAGGATCTCCGACATATGCCTTCTCATCAAGATAATCGCATTCATTCTTAAATAATTCATTAAGAAATAGCGACTCATCTTCTATATCTTCACTCTCTTCATCACAATTATTTTAACAAAGCTTACCTCAAATGTTTGATATCTTATCTTACGAGGTTATTTTTCTAGGTTGAAGACATTGACTTCTCTAGTCATGTCCCCAAAAGTTAACCTCATGGACCCATTCTTACAATTGATGATGGCATTGGCAGTAGCAAGGAATGATCGCCCTAGGATAACAGGAGTTTGAGCCCTATGATTGGAGTTAGACACAGGTTGTGTCTCTAGAACTATGAAATCAACAGGGTAAATAAACTCCCCAACCCGGATAAGAACATCATTAATCTCCCCTTTTGGAACTTTTACTGAACGGTCAGCCAGTTGGATAGTGACTCGAGTTGGACTAAGATCGCCCAACCCGAGTTGTTGATAAATTGAGAATGGAAGCAAGTTGATACTTGCTCCCAAGTCAAGAAGTGCACGACTAATCTCGGCTTGTCCTATTGTGCAGGCAATGGTTGGACTACCTGGATCCTTGTACTTAACAGGGATCAGACCCGATAGTAGCTCACTAATGTTAGTGGCTAAGAAGACCTTTTTAGGTACATTAGTCTTTCTCTTCTTGGTGCACATGTCCTTAAGAAACTTAGCATAAGATGGGACTTGTTGGATGGCATCGAGAAGTGGCACATTTATCTTCACTTGATTAAAGATCTCAATTATCTTATCCATGTGTGGATTTTGCTTGTTGTTTTTCAGCCTATTAGGAAATGGTGTTATAGGCTGGTGCACATGACTGGTTGACTTACCTTTTTCAGATTCATCAAATTTAGGAGGAGTGGGATTAGATCAGGTGGATGCTGAAGTGTGATTGTGCTGACTAGGATTAGGTGGTGTTGACACTTGGTTATCAACTTTCTTTCCCGACCTCAATGTATGAACAACATTACATTGATTCAGTGATTGATCCTCAACCAAATGAGCTTGTTGTGAATTCTTAGGATTCGTAATTAGTTGACTGGGCAAGGTACCCTTTTGTCTCTCATGTCGTGGGTTGGCTAACTGGCTCATTTGACCCTTTAACCTCTGTGTTGTTTTCATGAGGGAATCTTGGTTCTTCATGTACCTTTCCATATTTCTCTCAAAATCAGTCATTCTCCTTTCGAGTTGAGGATTCTGGAAGGAAGATGGTGGAGCTTGGTTGGGAAAATTTTGTTGATAATTTGAAAAATTGTTGGGAGAATTGTGAGGGTGATTGGAAAAGTTGGGTTGATGATTGAAAGAATTATTGGAATGATGGAAGTGGCTTGCATGGTTTGACCGTGGGTGGTCATTATTTTGTTGGCTCCATGAGAAATTTGAGTGATTTCTCCAGCCAGGATTGTACGTTGGAGCGTAAGGATAATTGTTCGGCCTTGAGAAGGCCGCATTCATCGGTTCAGGAAAGTGTTGGTGAGCTTGAAATACATGACACTCCTCAAACATATGATTCATGGCCTGACAGTAAGTACAACCCGGAGTTGAAAATTGGTTTGGGCTGACTTGACTGACTGGACTTGGTTCCTTAGTTTCTAGAGCTTCCAGTCTTCTCGCTAGGTTAGCTAACTTAGCCTCGTTAGCTATGGATGATTCAATCGAATGGAGACCTCCTTTTAAAGAGATAGAGTTTGAATTTCTAGAGCATTCACTAGAAGGTTCCCATTGAATGGTCTTTTCAGCTAGATTCTCAAATAAATCCCATCCTTCATGCTCATCCTTCTGAAAGAATCCCCTTGGCACAAGCTTTCTAAGAGGGTCTTGGTCGAGTAGTCTAAACCGTCATAAAGAATTTGGCATTGTCGCCATTTCTCTATTCCATGATGAGGACATTGGACAAGGAGGTCTTTGAAGCGTTCAAAGTACCTCCAAAACGGTTCACTAGGTTCTTACTTGAACTACATGATGTTCTTCCTAACGAGGGCGGTCTTGTGGATTGGATAGAATTTCTTCAAGAAGACCTTGATGAAACCGTCCAAAGAGTTGATAGAGCCAGCCGCTAAGCTGTAGAACCATTTCTTGGCTAAGTCCTTAAGAGCAAATGGGACAAATCTCAACCTAATAGAATCATCTGCAAGGTGTGAGATTTTCATCATTAAGCATACTTCTTCAAATTCTCTTATGAAGAAATAAGCATCTTCGGACTCTAAGCCATGGAATTTAGAGAGTGTATTGATGAACTGTAAGCTCAAAGTTGTGTTCACCAACGATGGAAGTTGGATGCAGGATGGAAGTGATGTTCTAATGGGATAGAACCTATCCTGCAAAGATGTCAGTCGAACCATAACAGAATCTAGTCTTGTTTCGAACTTGGGTGGTGATCTGTTTCTAGTTAACCTAGATGAATTAGGGTCTCTTGACCACACTTGCATACACAAACACAATCACAAACAAGTTCACCAATAGTCAAGAAAAGTAAACAACCAAGCCTAGTCTAAGGTAACCTTGACCTAGACAACTCCTAACTGGTTGATTGTCCACTGGAGTATAATGTAGACTTTGACCACAAGCTAATCAGCCAGGTCAGAGCAAGATTGGTGGGAGGTTATCCGTCAAAGACGTTCCTTAATTAAGTAACCACCAACCTTCGGGCTTTCGGCCCTTAATCCCTTTCCTAGACACTGATTTGATAGGAGTCAAATTCTAACACTTTTCCCCTTAGGATAATCTCCTAATGAGTTCGAGATGTTCCTAAGGCCAACGTCTATCAAATTTTTCTTAGGCTTAGGTTGTGCGTGCTTAGAGATTGTTTGTGGGCTAAGGAAGGGTAATGACTTCCCCACCTTATCTTGACTTGGATTTTGCCCTTAGAATTGATTTGTGCAAAGTGTGCAAGATATAGAAAAGTAGCATTCAAAAGCAAATATCACCCAAGAATGTTTCCTAAACTATATGCTATGCATACGTACCTTGTCTCCAGCTATCTTCAGTAATTATAAAATAAACGTAATTAGACAAATGCCTAGAATGCAAGTCTAAACGTTTTTTAAGCAATTAACAATCACTCAAATTACTGTTGGATTAAAACAGGGATGGTGGATAGCAGAAATATCAAGAATATAACGTACAAAAACATAATTTTTTGCGAGCAATATGTCCTGCAAAAAAGAGTTTTAGTACTCCAATGAAATTTTAAACTTTTACAACGCAATTTCTTGAAATTCTGTTTCCTATTTTCGAGAGTAGGGGCACAGAATTTGCAAGTCTTCTCTTGCAAAGCTTGAATGCTAGATTTGAATCTTCAAGTCCCTGAAACAGCACACCAAACTTGTTAAAAAATAAATACACCGTTCCCTCCCCGTTAACTGCGCCAAAAATTGATTGTAAAATTCAAAGAACAATCAAAGAGTTAAGAAATTACTGTGTAGCTTGTGGCTAACGGGTCGTGTCCACGAGGAGGAATGAGATGAAAGCTTTTCGGTGTTTTGTTTAGTAACAAGGAATTGTGCTCGTTTTTTAATTGCAAAGAAGAATGGAGAGAAGGTAAATGAATAAAAGAGAAATTGCAACTTTGGAGATGGTGGAAATAAACTTTGAAAATTGTTTGGTTGTTTTAAATATAAGAAGGAGAAGATCTGGGCTCACTAATTTTTAACTCAACTATGTACTTATCTCAAGGAAATTTGGGTTGCATCACTTTTATTATACACCAAAAACCTTTAGTTTCTTTTAATGTCCAAGCAAAACAAATAAGATCGTTTCATTTAAGTCTTAAGCCCTTTCATTACAAATCATTGAGAAGTGAATATTAAACCATCAAGCACGAAGAAGCAAGTATGAAATAAAAACAGTTCAAAGAGAGTTGTGCTTTAAAAGTCCAAGTTTAAAATAAAGAAATCCTCATGTGCTTTCAAGAACGAAGTTTTAACTAAGGTACTTTATACTTCAAAAAATGTTGCTTTTATGAAAATCAGTCAAGAGAGAGAGGATAGAAGAGGTCCATTAGTGAGCCCAGAAAACAAATTAGCTACTTATTATGAAATGAAAACAAACAATAGAATGACAAGTAAACTTGAACATACCGAATTCGAGTTGAGTTGATCAAGCAAGTAGAAGCTCATTTGATTGTCACTTCAAAGATAAATTACACACTCAATTCTACTCTTCTCTCTGGTATTTGTACTGAACTACAAATTATAAAATAAAAATACAACTTCTATACTATTTAACAAAGAGCCTAAATCCTTAAAGAATAAACAAAAATTCTAATCCTAGTCTTCGCTCCATTTTCAGTACAAAACCCAAACTTTTATAGGCAAAAACCTAAAGGGTAGGGAGTGAGGAGATAAGGGGAGCAAACGCTCCCCTTATCTCCACCAACAAGCCGCGGATCCGCGGCTTGGGCCGCGGATCCGCGGCCTGGATGTGGCCAATTGGCCACATCCAGGTGGATGATCAGATGGCGTGGCTTTGTGCTTCCTTTTATCTTGTTGGATTTACTGTTGCAGCTCCCTGATTTAACGAAATGATCTTTGATTTGTTGGCTTCAACCGCTTGATTTGAGAGGATTCATTTCAACCGGTTTTCAAGCTCTCTGATATGCCAAGATTTGCCCTGATTCCCTGGTTTTGAATTTATTCTGATTTAAATGGGCTTTTGGGCTCGTTTCTCTGGCCTATCCTTTAGCAATGGGCCTGCATTTTATAAAGAACAATATGACTTATTACTATGATTTATTTAGATAACAAGCATGGAAATGTGACAATATGTATGCAATATATGTGACCGATCAAAGCTATTAGACAATAGGATCATCTATCCCATATCCGATAGCCAGTGGGTTAGTCTAGTCCACGCTGTGCCAAAGAAAGTCAGGGTTACCGTGGTAGAAAACGATAAGAAAGAATTAGTACAAACTCTTCTTCCAACGAAGATTCGAGTCTGTATTGATTACCAAAAATTAAACGCTGCCACATGTAAAGACCACTTTCCCCTTCCGTTTATCGATCAAATGCTCGAGAGACTAGCTGGACATGAGTATTACTACTTCCTGGATGGATATTCAGGATACAATCAAATCCCTATCGCTCCCGAGGATCAAGACAAGACTACCTTCACCTGTCCCTTTGAAACATTTGCATACCGAAAAATGCCCTTTGGCCTATGCAACATTTCAACGTTGCATGCTTAGTCTTTTTTCCGACATGTTGGAGAAATTTTTAGAGATTTTCATGGATGATTTTTCCATTTACGGTGATTCCTTTGAACAATGCTTGCACCATCTTAAGTTAGTTTTACTTAATGAATGGAGAAAAACTTGACACTCAATTGGGAGAAGTATCACTTTATGGTCAAGCAAGAAATTGTCCTAGGGCATGAAGTTTCACATAAAGGAATCGAGGTTGATAGATCGAAAGTGGACGTTATAACAAAGCTCCCTGAGCCGAAATGCTTAAAAGACATCAGATCATTTTTAGGGCACGCTGGCTTCTATAGAAGATTTATTCAGGGGTTTAGCAAAATTGCTAGACCTTTGACAAATCTCTTAGGAAAAGATGTACCCTTCAATTTCGATAAAGAATGTCTACAAGCTTGGGAGGAGCTTAAACACAGATTTGTTTCGGCGCCAATAATCTCAGCGCCTGATTGGACTAGGCCTTTTGAAATCATGTGTGATGCCTCCGATTATGCCATAGGCGTTGTTCTCGGATAACATACTGATAACAGGCAATATGTGATTTACTGTTCTAGTAGGACGCTTAACGAGGCCCAACTAAATTACACGACAATTGAAAAGGAATTTTTAGCAGTTGTGTTTGCGTTGGAAAAATTTCGCCAATACCTACTAGGATCCAAGACAACGATTTTCACTGATCACTCCGCCCTTAGATAATTAATGCAAAAGAAGGATGCAAAGGCCAGACTGATTCGATGGATACTTCTTTTGCAAGAGTTTGATTTGGAAATTAAAGACAAAAAGGGCGTTGAAAATGTGGTGGCAGATCACCTTTCGAGAATTCCTAATGCACCAATTGAGACTTTACCTATCAATGAAGACTTTCCTGACGAACACATCTTTACGATGTGTAAAGAGCCCTTGTATGCTGTATAGCAAACTATCTTGAAACCAGGCAAACACCTTCAAATTGGTCAAGTCAGGACCAATATCGCTTTATGAAACAAGTACGATTTTTCTTTTGGGATGAACCATATTTATTCAATTATTGCCCTGACCAGATAGTTAGAAGGTGTCTTTCTGAGGATGAACATCATAGCGAATTGACATTTTGTCACGAGCTGGCTTGTGGTGGACATTTTGGTCCACGAAAGACTGCTGAGAAAGTCCTTCAGAGTGGGTTCTATTGGTCCACTCTCTTGAGGACGCTTATACTTTCTGCAATCTCTGTGCCAGATGTCAAATGACGGGTCGAATCACGCATAAAGACATGATGCCCCTTACACCGATCCTTGAGGTAGAAAATTTTGATTTGTGGGGCATCGATTTCATGGGACCCTTCCCTCTGTCTTATGGCAACCAATACATTTTGGTGGCCGTAGACTACGTTTCTAAGTGGGCTGAAGCTATTCCAAATAGGACAAATGATAACCAAGTTGTCATCAAGATCTTACGGGAAAACATCATTTCTCGCTTCGGGGCCCCCCGTGCGATAATTAGTGACAACGTGAGTCATTTCTGCAACCGGGATTTTGAAGCCCTAATGCGGAAGTACTCCATCTCTCATAAATTATCCACGGCCTATCATCCTCAGACGAACGGGCAAGTGGAGGTCACCAATAGACAAATTAAACTGATATTGGAGAAAACTGTTGGACAAAAATCGTAAGGATTGGTCCATCAAACTCATTGATGCCCTATGGGCATGTCGGACCGCCTACAAGATTGTCCTCGGTATGTCTCCATATCGAGTTGTATTTGGAAAACCCTGCCATCTGCCTGTGGAGTTAGAGTACCGTGCTATGTGGGCACTAAAACAACTGAATTTGGACTTAGACAAAGCCGGTGATTTGAGAAAGCTGCAGATATCTGAGTTAGAAGAACTGCGAAATGATGCATACGATAACGCTCGGATATCTAAACACAGAGCTAAGATTTTCCATGATAAGTCGATTCATAGGAAAATTTTGTCTCGGGTCAAAAAGTTCTGTTGTACAATACTAGACTCTACCTTTTCCTGGTAAATTAAAAACCAGGTGGTCAGTCCCCTACATCATCCAGAACGTCTCTCCTCATGGTGCCATTGAAATTTTCAATTCAAAGATGGCAACACTTTCAAAGTGAACGGTCAACGCCTAAAGCCATTTTTCACCATGGAGTCTGAGTCACACCATGTTATTGAACTGGGTCTTTGTGACCCAGTCTATATGTGACCACGTAATTCCACACTTTTTCCGATGTCTCCTGTAAATCATTTTGGAACCTCCTTTGTAAAAAAAAAGAAGATAAAAAAAAAAAAAAAAACTAAATAAGTGGGACTTAGGTGCTAAATATCACCTAGGTTTTTCATCTTTTCCTACACTCCCTTTTCTTTCTAAATAACCTATGGTTGTAAATTCTCAGTTTCCATTTGGGCAATTTGGGGATTTCGTCCTTCTCAGCTCCTTATAAATATCCCCCTCCCGTGCTCTCCTCATTACCCAACTTCTAATCTTAGATATACAACGAACACATCAAGCGCCGCCCCCTAAATTTTTCTACGCCCCTCTCTCCTCTATCCAGCCGCGTTTCCACGACATCTGTTGCGCGTCCGCGGCCATATTGAAGAACCTGGGCTGCCGCCAAATTTCTCTGCAGACGCTGCCATCTGAAGATCTCTGATCTACCATCTATACCTCTGCTACCATCACAGATTGCTCTCTGCAATCTCGTTTCAGTTTTTCCCCCCACGTAGTCCGGGGGAGGTTGTGTATCCCTTCACGTTGCTTCCTATTATTTATCATGGCACCATCTATTTTCGCTGAAAAAGATTTTGCTCGAATTCTTAGCGATGTTAACGGTTATGGTCATATATTTTTAGATCGTATTCGTGCATGGGATTGGTATAAATTAGTCTATGATAACTCAGATCACGAGTCTTACTATTGTCCTGAGCTCGTCAAACTTTTCTACAATTCTATAGATTCCGAATCTATCAATTTTGACACATACCAGATCTTGGTGCACATGCCCACTGGGGATATTATTGTCACGCTTCTTCTACTAGAAGAACTCACACATGTCCCTTGCAACCCACATCATAGCAACCCCCAACCTTTAATCGATTACATGACTGTCATGGGGGCTCGCTGTACGGAACAAGATAGGGGGCTCAATGCCAGTACTACATTTAGAAACGTACATTGCGTTGGTCATTGGATTCAACGCAACATTTTAATATAAGAAGGCAAATACTTGTATGTAAGTTAGAGTTAGAACCCTCGTCTTAAGATATCATAGCTCTTATTTGCACAAAGCTTATTTGACACTATTGACTCATTTGGGTTATCAATCAAGTTATCAGAGATTAGTGGGTTTGTAGTTAGTTAGCCATGCAATGGAAGAGTTAGTTAGACATGGTAGTAAAGGAAACAACAAAGAAAAGAAGTAAAGAGAAAGGGAGTTACACTAAAACAAGAAAGTAAAAGCAAATGGAAAACACAAGTAAATGGAAAGAAGAAAGAGAAGTAATTGCTTGTATTAGCTTATCACCCTTCAAATACAACTCTTACACACTCTCTCACTTTCACTCTAATGGCTAAAACTAAAAGTAGAAGAAGAAAGAAACAAAAACAACTACAATCCTAAAACAAGATAACAATAATGCTCTAAACTCTGGATCTGCTTCTCTTCAGACCCCAGGGGGTTTTTATAGGCACCAGGGGAAAGAGGGCTAGGGGAACAACCCCTGGCTCAAAGCCCAGGCACGCCTGCGCCCGTACGGCCGCAAAAACGAGGCCCAGGCCGCGTTTTCGTGCCTTGCCAGGGCGGCGCGCGCCTGGCTTCGGGCAGCGCGCTGTCCCTTCTATCTCCTGTCAGCTGGATCTTCTGGATTCGTGATTTGATGCCCTGGGCTGACAAAATCACCTCCCTAAGGTCAATGGCTACTTGGTAGGCCTTTAATCACCCATTAAATGGTGATTTAAGGTCTTCTTCTTCATTTGCACACCATGGACCTAGGATCAAGCAAGCAAAGCTTTATTGGCAGAATTTTAGATCAAATAAATATGCGAATGTGATAAAAATTATGCAAAATTAGAGACTAATCACTTATCTATTCCCCGGGTGAATAAGGCTACCCTGATGTCCCGACTAGCTCCCAGCACTGATGAGGAAATTTTTTAAAGAATCAGTGCCTCCACCAGTTCCTATACCACCGAGTCCAATGAAGACCCCCTCAAACCAGACACGGTCTTTGAGAGCTTCCATCATCAAGACAAAGTCCTGATATCTGACTGGGCTATGTTGGCAAGTTTTACCATGCTATGGCTAAAGCGATGTGTGGTACCAACGCTACCGCATGAGGGTATCTGGCGGTCTTGCTTGCCTATGGGAAATCCATCGCTCTTCTTCCAGCGATGGTGGCCAGGATCCAGATTGGGTTGCGCGCGTTAGCAAAGAGCTTCTGCCAGGTGGAAGCAATCGAGAACGCAGAGGGACACCCAGTCACAGATTCCAATGGTCATCCCCTAGTCAAGACTCCCAGTCCTAGGGTCAAGCTCCCATATACGTACCTAATAGCCTGGTACGTTATGCATTGTCCCTCGCTGATGATGACAGTATCTGCCTCCGAGGGTTTCACACCTTACGTGCAGCGATTGAAGAATTCGGGTCGGCTGCAATATTATATGTTATATATCCGGAAGACGATCCTGAACGGGAGTAACTACCAGTTGGACAGGTGTCCCTGAGATTCATAACGCGTCTTACGGGGACAAGTTTGCAGATCTTGTTGGCCCGGATGTCTTCACTCGGTTATCCTCCTGCGTCTTCTGGTGGCTGATAAACATTCGACCCTGATACTTGTTGTTTTAGTAAGGGAACTCCTGCACATTGGAGCCTTATATGCCTTGTCGGTTTGCCCGACAGTTTGGTTACGACCAGCTGTACGTTGGCAACCCCAATCCAAGCCTTTGCTTCAGTGGGAATCTTTTCGAAGATGCCCGATCATGGTATTACAGCATAGCGGAAGAACTGGAGCAGTCTTTATCCTCCCTCACAAGATGCCCAACTCTTATGCCAGTTTTGGCTTTTGTTTATGGTACTTCATGGTGAATAAGGTGCCTGGATTTGAAATAAACACTTCGTGTATCAAGGGCATCAAATCCACTTATAAGGCCAAGGTTGGGTCTAAGGGTTGTCGGATGCAGGGGTTGACCGAGTACCAGGAGACTGAGAGGGAAGCGGAAAGGGAGGCAAGGAGAGAGACCAGCAGGACCGGAGCGACTTTGGCGTTAGATTCTGGAGCAGGAGCCGCAGAGGAACACCCTATTCAGAGGACTCGACATGCCGTGCCCAAGCGTCCTTGAGTCTCTGCTTCCCAAGGCGAGCCCAGCCAGAAGAAGGCAAAAAAAGGATCTGAGGCTGAAGCTTCAGCCTGGATGCCTGAAGTAATCCATCTTGGTGCTGAGGAGCAGGAGGGGGAAGAAGAAGAAGAAGAGGAGGCAATCCCGACTCTTCACCCCCGAGGTTTGCGTAGCAGGGGTCCTGCGATCCTGGCGGAGGGAGAGCCTGCGGGCGAATCCCCTATAGCCGAAGGGGCTGATCTGCTTGCAACTTCTTCGGCCCAGAAGTAAGGGATAGAGGCACAGCAATCGGGTTGTCCCAGCGTTCTAGTGCCTACTTCCCGGGTTGCAGAGCCAAGCCCCACCACTAGAGTTCTTAGTGGTAAAGCTCCAATCACTGAGACTTCCTGGGTCCAAGTGTCATCTTCATCGTCGAGGAGCATGAATATTATTCTGGCGAAGAAGTTGACTTCGGGGATGAACCCACTCTTCCTGATACCAGCAAATTCTCATATATTTCAAAGGAAGAGATGCAGGTGTATATCCCTGCGAAGGTTCCGCCGTCGGGAGAGGTTGCTACCGCTGAGAGTGTTTCTTCTATCCTCCTTAACTGTTTCTCCATCAAGTAGGGAAGATGATTTAACATTTCATTTGAATTTCTTCTACAGAGGTGGCTATCGGTAGTGAAGCCATGACGTCCTCCCATATTGAGGAGATGATCCAGGAGCTGGTCGAGCAGGAGGGCCTTAAATTCCTGCTACCAGGATGCCTTGTGAGTGTGTAACCACCGTGACCGGGGAACCCTCATCCCCAAGTGGCATGTCCCGTCTTCAGATCTTTTACTTGGAAAGAGAACAAAGATGTGCCATATACTCTCATTTTCATTATTATTACTAATATTGATATTACGGTTGCAGAGAGTACTGATTGCACACATTTATTACATTATTCTTTATTACATTTCCACATTTATTACATAATAAATCTGCTAAATTTCTTATCTTAAATGTCTATTTTGTAGAAGATAATCATAGGGAGAAAGAGGATAAAATCAAATAAATATCAGTTAAATTCAGATTTAACTAGATCTATTTGGTTAGAAGAGGATGATCCAAAATCCAATTGGTTAAATTTAGTTTTTGGTGAATCAAGTGGTTAAATCTATAGATCAATCGAGGATAACATCAAATACAAAGTCCAAATCCAAAGGGATAAATGGATAGAGAGAAGATCAACGGATGAGATGAAGCAAATTTGACTCAGATTCTGACTTGATACATTTTAGCATTTGGATGATACCTTTCGTTACCGAAATTCAAATCTAATGATTCAAGATGATCCAAAATGAAGACTTAAAAGGCTACAACGTTTAAGTTGATCGCTATTTCAAATTCTGTCATTTGTTAAGTCATATTCAGCAATCAGCAACAAGCTGCAGATCAGAACTGAATATCCACATCAAATCAAGTTTGGAGATAAGGGAAGATTCAAATTCAGAAATATCCAGCTTTCCCTATTTTCATGCTCCTCTAACCTCTTCATTTCTCCTATAAATACCTGCAATCTCAAAGGCAAAAAAGGGAACGACCAAGTAGAGATAGAATTTAGGCTAATTTGTAGTTTGTAACTTAGGTTTTTTATTTTCTTTCATGTAATTTTTATTTTCTTTATGTAACTGAGAGGACGGGATACTTTCATGGAGGAATGAGAGCGAGCTTGTACTGAAGGTGACACCGGTGTAAGTGATTTTTTCTTCCATTATTATTTGAATCGAATCGAAGTTTCTTCTTCTTTACTCTTGTTTTCATTTACTTCCCTCTTCGGTGTTTGTGGATCCAAATGAAACCGATAGCCTCAAAGTTGCCTTGCCCTTGCAAGTGTTGTTGGTGGCTTATGGTGATGGATATCCATTTCTATGGTAGTGTAGCTTGCCCGTTCAATTCATAGTGTAATACGGGAATGGCCAAGATCCTATTTGTCATACTGCGCTCGCCTTCAAGCAAAGATACATCGTCGATACGGGTTAAAGGTAAGCAGGCGCCGAAGAGGTAAGCAACTTTTTTAGGTTTTAGTTTTCTTTCTTTTAATTTTTTTAGTGTAAATCACCAACACCATCAACACCCAACTCTTTTATCACTCTTTTCAATTTCTTTGTAAATATCTATTTTCTATTTTCTCCACCTTCTCAATCTACCACTTTCTTTTTAACTTAACTTTAACCATTAAATGTAACTTAAAGAGAACTTGCTAAAAAAGCTTCCATCGCTTGTCCCTCCTTGTGGATCACGACCCGCATAGCCACTCGCTATAGCGGTAGTATTGAGTACTTGCACTCTTTCTATCTTAAGTTCTGAAATTTCATATTTTTGTGTGTAGGTAAAACCTCAATCCTTGGCTAGCTCAAGTAGAGTGTTTCGTGGCAGGTACCCGTGTAGAAGATAGCACAGTTCAGACTTCGGCCGGTGAACCCAGTGTTGTGGAGTTTGTTGCTGCCCCTGTTGCTGCGAAGGCTACCATGATAACAGTTTTGGAGGTGTCAGCCATGACCTCAGTGTCCTGTTATTGGTCTTATCCCTACACAAACGGAGTGGGCTTCTGTCTCCATGGAGACTACCTGGACCATCATAGAAAGGGGATCCGGGAGCGCACCAGTAGGGTTATCTCCAGCCATGGATATCATGGAAGAATTGGCGCATCAGATGGTACAACAATTGTTCACTTCCATGAAGTCCTGCAATGAACTAATTCTCTCCAGGAGAAGTTCCTTCGAGTTTGCCTGGATGCTTCTTGAAAAATAGATTGAGAACATTTATCATACTGGAAGCTCAGAGCAAGTAGGGCATATATGATGCTAGTCGAACAGCTGAGGATATGCCTGAAGGAATTAAGGACCCTGGAGAAGGCTAGTCTGATGGATGAGGCTCGGTCGACACTGAACAAGCTCCTCACCACTCTAGAATACGAGCGAAAAGAGATGGAGGAGCAGATGGCTGAAGAGGCCCGTCATCTCCATAACTTCCAAGCCAGCTACTAAAGATTGGTCGACGATTCTAGGGAATCCGAGGTCATCACTAAGAATGCAGAGCAAGTCATTACCACTGCTCGGGCAGCCATTGCCAAGGTGTAAGCCTTGATTCAAGTCAATGAAGAGAAGCTTGTTGCCATCAGAAAAAGGCTAAAAGAATTGGAAGCTGCCAAGAAGTTGGTCTAAGAAGATTTGACCGTCCATTCTTCCAGGTTGGAGTCACTTCAACCACAGCTGGCTACGAAGAGATTCTTATCAGAGGAAAAATTACGGGTTCAAGCTTGGGCAGAAGTTGAGAAGGCACGCCGCACTAGATGCAGCGCCTCTGGGAACGGATCTATTCTTTGGCGGAGCAGGATTAGCCCTCTTCCCTTTGGTATCTTCCTATTTTTATAACACTCCATTTATCAAATAAGAGAGTGTTTGTATTACTTTTATCATTTTGATTTAAATAATAAAAATTATCAAATTTTTGTCTCATCTTTATTCTTTCTTTGCATTTAAGAATCAGACGACCTCTTTATTCGTGGGTGAACGTAGCTCTCATAGTCGCAATCCTTGATATTGTGAAAAATGTAGTCCTTAGTCATTTGTTGAGACGTGGCCATGAATGATAGAGAAGAAACTCAAGCAGCACTGAGTATGTGATTGAGACACACCTCTGACTTGTAGAAAAGACGCGGCTCTGATTCTTTTTGAGTGACGTGGTTCTAATCAGTTGAGAGAAACACAACTCTAATCTGTCAAGAGAAACACGACTCTGCTTCTTTTTGAGAGACACAACTCTGATCGATTGAGAGAAACACGACTCTGATCTGTTAAGAGAAACTCGATCTGAACTGTTGAGAGAAACCCGACTCTGGCCCATCGAGAGGACGCAACTCTGCTGACTCTTTGAGAGGACGCGACTCTGATTTGTTGAGAAGATGCGACTCTGAATGTTGAGAGAAACACGACTTTGAATCATTGAGAGAAACGCAACTCTGAACCTTT
The DNA here is from genome assembly GCA_038442645.1 of Agave tequilana. Taxonomy (NCBI): domain Eukaryota; kingdom Viridiplantae; phylum Streptophyta; class Magnoliopsida; order Asparagales; family Asparagaceae; genus Agave; species Agave tequilana. The sequence goes on from JAVJIF010012409.1 coordinate 114,285, forward strand.
TAGAAATGCAGGCCTGCGTTCTTCAACTTGATGTAGGGGACGCAGTCTTTAGACTTGTGAAGGGACGCGGACTTCAGAACACGGTCTTCGAAGCGTTGCATACATTTTAACGCGAAGATCTCGCTGGATCTTTCAATGCTAAGTCGGTGTTACGGTTGGAGACGCGTGTCTTTAGGATTTTCTCGGAGCAAAAATCCACGTGTCTGATTAGTTGATAGGTAGTAAAAAGTGCATATTATTATCACATTTACCATCATATTTTCCTATTTATTTTTTATTACGCACTACTACTAATATTTTATTGTTTTATGTGTACAGGCCTTGAGTAATTAAAAAAATAAAGAAATAAAGCCTGAATGAAGGCCAATTAAAGCCCAAAATCCAAAAAAAGTCCACAAGCCCACATGCATAATTAATTATAGTTTAGAAGCTTCTATCTTATCTAACTTAATCTAAACTTGGATTTTAAATTATTAATTAAAATCTAGGGGAGGAAGAGGAAGGATAAAAATAGAACTCCTAATTGCTAAAGAGAAGGATAAAGTGGGACTCCTAATTTCAAAGAGAAGGAAAAGGATAAGATGAATTCTCATCTTAAAAAAACGAGATGGACTTCTACTTAAACCTAGTTGCTTGCACCAAGGATAAAGATAAAAGGGGAGAAAAGCTTAAAGATAAAGGGAACAAATCCTTTTCAAATTTAGATTTTTGATAACTTGCTTCC
>JAVJIF010012410.1:0-111599 GCA_038442645.1 Agave tequilana
CCCCTTCAAATACACAACAATTGATATCAGAGCAAGATCAACTTGAAGATGTCTGCGGTCAAGTTCGATATTCAGAAGTTCGATGGCCTCATTAATTTTAGCAGTTGGCAGATTAGGATGAACGCCATCATCACCCAGAGCGAGTGAAGAAGCACTACTCGGGAGGGAGAAAAAAGTCTCGAGACATGAAGGAAGAAACTTGGCAGGAGTTGAAAGAGAAAGCCTTAACGGCTATTCAGCTTTACTTAGCAGACGAAGTGTTGGATGAGTTTGCTACACAGAAAACAGCGTTCTCGTTGTGGGAGCGACTTCAAGACCACTATCTGAAACAATGTCTCTTTCTTCTCCACATGCATAAAGGTACACCTATCAAGTCTCACATTGTAGAATTTTTCTCTATTATTAATGATCTAGATAAGATAGAGGTTAAGATAGAAAATGAAGATCAAGCACTTCTATTACTGTGTTTTTTACCTTCTTCATATAAGTTTTAAGGAAGCTATCTATGGAGGCAAGTCAACAATTAAGGTCAATGGGGTCAAGGAGCACCTGCTCAACAAGGACGAAATTGACACTCAGTTTGACGAGTGAGTCTCATCATGATGATTCCGAGGAAGTTCATTATTCAAGGGAGAAGAGTAATAATGAAAGTTCTACGGGTAACTCAAAACATAAGAATTTGACATGCAACTATTGTCACAAGAAGGGGCACATTAGAGTTGATGTTGGCTTGAGAAAGAAACCACTAGATGCTAATGTCACTGAATTGATTGGAGAAGATGAAGAACAGTGCGACATTTTATCTGTTACAGACAAATCAGTTGGTAACAAAGATAGATGGATTATTGACTCTGGATGTTCACAAACACATCAGTTCCAATAGGAAGATGTTCTCTTCATATACTTTGGTTCAACGGAGAAGACTTCATAAGGATTCTGCTACAAGTAAGGTGATTGACGAAGGAACAATCCAATTTCGGTCTCATGACAGATGCATGGTTGGTTAAAGTTATGATATGCCAGGTTGGTAATATCCGAGTCAAAGGAGGTCGAGGTGCAATATGGATTACCATTAAAATTAAAAAAATTATTGTTATAAACCATATCATACAAGAAATGTCAAAAACAAACAAACAAATAATAAGAAAAAAAATCTAACCTAAGTGTAAACCTTCACCTAAACGACTCCTAACTGGTTAGACTGTTCACGGGGGATATATTGCAGAATCTGACCACAAGTTAATCGGCCAGGTAAGGGTAAGATCAGTGGGAGGTATCCGTGCCTAAGAAGCGGGCCTAATTATGCCAAACCACTGTTCTTCAAGTTTTCGCCTCATCAATCCCCAACCTTTGAGACTGATTTGGCAAGAGTCAAATTCTAATCAACTTCCCTTAGATCAGTCTCCTATTTAAGTCCGAGATATCCCTAGGGCTAAGTCTATTCAGTTTTAGTTAGGCTTAGGTTAGTGAGTGAGGAGATTGTTTATGGGATAGGGAGGGTAATGACTTCCCCATCTTATCTTGTTTATAGGACAATCCCTTAATTCAGTTTAGTGCAGTGTACAAGTATATAGAAAAAGTAACACTCAAGCGATATTTCATACAAGAATAAATCTCATATTAAATACTATGCACACATACCTTGGCTCCAGCACTCTTCAACAGTAAATAGAAAATATAACAAAATAGACACGTGCCTAAATACAAAGTCTAAACTGTTTTTAGCATTTACAATTAACTTTTTACTGTTGAATTGAAAATGTATGTACAGTGAGTCAAACAAGAAATAAATAGCTACAGATATTTAAAATTTCAATTCTTCCAACCTGCAAAAAAAACAAGTTAGTAGTTCACTCGATTGCCACCGGAATGCAGCAAATCTGAGGGCTTCTGTGCTCTGCTTTCTTGAGCAGAGTCCAGGACACTTATATGTCCACTGCAACAAAATTTCCTTGTTAACCTGTACACCAAGAATAGAAAAGAAAGTTAATCAATAAAGAAACAAAAAAAGAGTTACCATCCCTCCCTGGCAACAGCGCCAAAATTTGATTGAGATGAACCTGCACACAGAAAATACAGATTTTCAAGAATACAACAGAAGTGTGCAAGTGCTCAATACTACAGTGATAGCAAATGACTATGCGGGTTGTGATCCACAAGGAGGGACTAGCGATGGAAGCGTTTTGTAAGTTCTCTTTTAAGTTACTTAAAATTGTTAAAGTTCTTCTTTTGTTCTTTAAAAGAAAATGAAAATAAGTTATGTTAAATTGTGAAAGTGGTAGGTTGGTGTAGATGGAAAAAAATAGAAAATGAATTTATACAAAAAAATTAAAAAGAGTGAATAAAGGAGTTGGGAAATGGTAGTGATCTAAACTATAGGATTAAAAGAAAGAAAGAAAAACTAAAGAATTTACTTACCTTCTTTGGTTGATGACTTACCTTGGATCGTTGGCACGTTTACCTTACTTCGGAGGCGATCAACGCATAACCCATAAAATCGAGTTCAGTCCTCATTCACATTACATCATTAAGACGAACAAGAATGAATGATACAGAATCTTGAGGAGGAGATCATCATCATGAATATCGATGGCACTCATACAAACATGGTTATACTGATGCTACTAGATTCACTTGGATACTCATTAAAACCAAAAGAGGAAAAGTATAAAGAACATAACATGTTACCTTTGATTGCCTGTAGAAACGATAGAAGAAAGGAGGATTACATCGGTGTCACTCTTAACATAATTCTCTCCTTACTTACATGAATCTCTGTCTAACTATGCTTACAGAAAAATAAAAAAAACCTGCACTATCCTAGAATGAAACTAGCCTAAGAATCTTTCTCTGCCTAATCACTCCATGCACACTGAGAAATCTTAGTATTTATAGGCAAAAACCAAGGTTCTAAATATTGGATATCGAATCGTATTGGATGAGGTTTTTTCATATCAGATATCGAATATCGGGGGAGATATCGGGGATACGCGCGCATATCAGGCGTCCATATCAGACACTATATATTATGAAATATTGATAACTAAAAGTTAGTTTAATACATAGAAATCATCTGCCTAATAAAAATGATGTAATATGCATGCAAAGATGGTAAAAAATAATGTATATTTGCATGTAGTCGTACGATAAATAAGTTATTTCATACCGGGCGATTTATCAGCCAATATCGGGCGATTTATTGAAATATCGACCTTTTTTGCTACAAACGAAATGGCAAACGATTTTCCCATATCGTATCGGTAGCAGACAAAAAAGGAGATATTGGACGATTCTCGGCCGGCTCGGCCGATATTTAAATAGGGGCAAAAACTAAAAGGGGAGAGTGTGAGAAGATAGGGAGCAAAATGCTCCCCGTATCTTAACCAACTGGCCGCGAAAACGTGGCTTTGGCCGCATTTCTTCCGCGGCAACCTGGCCACACCCGGGGGTGCTGATTCCTGGTTTCTCGATCTCCTTTTATCTCTTACTGGATTTTCAGATTTTGATCCTAGATTTATAGAAACCTTGTTTGATCTTTGGCTTTAACCAAATGATTTGTGAAGATCTATTTTAACCGCTTGTTCAACTAGTTTTATCTTCTTTGATTTGCCCTGATCCTTGATTTGAATTTAATTCACGATTGGCTCTTGACTACTTCAGTTATTCGATTTCAGAGATTGAGTTTTTATGAGAGTGATTTTATTAATATCAGTGTTAATAAATATATATAATCAGAGTTTGATAGCAGTTATTATTTGATCTCGATTATTCGTGATTTAGAGGATTAGAACAGATTGGTAACACTGAGCGAACTGATTATTTGATTTATTGGATTTGTGAGTTACTGTACCGGATTACTTTGATATAGATTGATACTTAATGTTCTCGATGATTATATTGAGACTATGGGTTGATGGATTTATTACTATTATATTCAGTATGAGTGGATGGAGTGTTGATCGATGTTAGATGAAACTATCTATTAAGCAGTATCCTGACTTATTACGGCATTGTTTCATGTTACTAAAAGTTACTGGAAAAGCATTGTTTGACCGTAACACCCTGTACAGGCCTATTGTTCATCGTAAACACGGTTACTGTTGTTCACCGTTGTTATTGTTCATCGTGTATACGATTACTGTTTATTATTACTGTACTATTACTGTCACTATATCATCACAGTATTCTACGTAATATGATGTTTATTGTTTTAACTAAATTAAATAATAATATAATAGACAACTTACATTGAGATTGGGAAAATTGATGGAGGAGACAACGTTTGTATTTTGGGTGGACCTAGGATACAGGTTGCGCAGCCAATATACGGTTCCACTACAGGGTTCCGGGAGATGAGTGATATCCCATCTGTTTATTGTTTCACAGTGTTACTGTGAGTATTGTTCCACAGTGATACTATGTGTACTGTTACTGTTACTGACTACCGACGGTAGGGCTTGATTTAGCACCAGGCATCAGGGTCGTGATTCCGGGTATGTACGGGATCCACCTAAAGCATGGACAATGTCTCCAACCAATCATTTTCAATAACTTAGAACCCCGATTGACACATATAGCAGATGTAGTATGGGATGTGTCTATTATATGTGACAATTGGTGTTTGCTGACATAATTAATAATGATAAACTATATTATGTAATGTGATTGATTGTATTCACCTGATTGTACTCATATATAGACACCTGACACCTGATTGTATACTAGATTGATTTCATTACTCCTAAAGTTAGGTATTGCATGTCATCATGATACTTGTACTATGCTGATTGACATTCATTATATCATACTCTCTTCTTATTAATATTTTATTCACGTCTTTCCTTCCAGTATATGTTATCATTTCATGTACACACTGTTTATATAAATGAGCATCTTCCCTTTTCTTACACACTCATTAGGTCGCTTCCTGACGATCCTGTATTTGCATGTTCAGATATTGGATGTTTTATTCTTTGATCAGGTTTCGTTGAGATCGTACATGTTGCGAGGAGCTGAAGTCTCTCTCTACCTATTCTGGTATTCATGCCTTTATTCATGCTATTATTCTTTGATTCCTGTATATCAGAGTTTTCATCTGAGATCATGTGTAGACATTATATGTATTATTGCAGTGATGTTGATTCTTTATAGTGATTATATAACTTGTTCAGGCTACTTTAGGCTTAGCGTGTATACGTGGGTTATTCTCCTCGCGTATATACGTCGCCGACTCTCGTTGTGACTCTGTTTTCATGTATTTTGGGAAGCGAGGCGTGACAATGTGGGATGCGGTCTTACCTGTGGTAGAACTTGCATATAACAGTTCGTCTACTAGTTTGAGTCCATTCAAGATAGTTTTTGGTTATAAGCCTCGAAAACCTATAGACCTTCCCTTCCTACAAGTGATCGGCCTAGTGCCTCGAACCAAGTCATTTGAACAACGTTTGCATCATTTGCATAATGACATTCGTCAGTAAATAGCAGTTAGCAATGATAATTTAGGTCTGTTACAGATTTGCACAAGCGATTACAAGAATTCGCAGTAGAAGATGAGGTGATGATTAGAGTACGCTCAGAGAGGTTCCCTTTAGGAACTTTGAAGAAGCTGTTTGCTTGGCGTATAAGTCCGTCGACATAGTCACTGGTTATAAGCCTCGAAACCTATAGACCTTCCCTTCCTACAGGTGATCGGCCTAGTGCCTCAACTGAGTCATTTGCACAACATTTGCATCATTTGCATAATGACACTCGTCAACCCATAGCAGTTAACAATGATAATTATAAGTCTGCTGCAGATTTACACAAGCGATTATAGGAATTCACAATAGAAGATGAGGTGATGGTTAGTGTGCGCCTAGAGAGGTTCCCTCAAGGAACTTTGAAGAAGCTTTTTGCTCGATGTATAGGTTCGCAGAGAGTTTTGAGGTTTCTTTCCAAAGCTTATGAGCTTGAGATTCCCCAAGAGCTGAGAATCAATCTGGTTATTAACGTCAAGAATCTGACTCCCTACCGCACTCCAGGACTACTATGTTGTTACTCCCGACCCACCTTCATTGACTTGTGCAGGCCTGTAGCCTTTTCTAATGCATCCACCACCACCACCACCACCATCACCGAGGAGACATCACACTAAGGAGATTGAGGATGTTTTGGAGGATAAGATCATCTCGACTACCGATAGAGGATATCAAAGATCCTAGCGTTGGTAGACTGCACTTGGTTTACAGACCGAGGAGATCATGCGGCTCAACCCGAATTTGCTTGACGATTACCACCTTTGCCATTCACCAGTGGCGAATATTTCAAAGCCAGGGAGAGTTGATAGGGATTTTACAGAGACTCAAAAGACATTTTTGCAGGAGACGCTAGACTTGAGTCTAGGTCTATGGTGGATCTTTTTATTTGCTTTAGGCTATGTTTTATTATGTTTTAAATTTTATTTGTAGTTGCACGTGTTGTGCACGTGGCTATTCCTATATGTAAGACTTGTGGACTTGTTTATTGGGAATGATATGATATTGAGTTTATAAAACCCTTGTTTATGTTAGGATTTTGCCTTGTTTTCAAGAGGAGATGATGGTCTAAGAAGACCCAATCGAGTTGGAGAAGCTGATGGCTTGAAGTAGAAGAAAAAAAGCAAATTAAGGAAAGTTAGTCGACTTATAGTCGACTAATAAAGACTACCAGTCGATTAAGCCTAAGTACTAGTCGACTAGGACAGATACAGAGAGAGAGCAATTAAAGTAGTCGACTATATAAACCTATTAGTCGACTAATGAAAGGGATTAGTCGACTACGCTTCAGCGCTAGTCGACTATACGGGGCGTTTTCTGAAGCAGAATCAGTTTCCTTCTCAGGCGTCGGTTTCTTTTTCTGGTGGAGTACGAATAGGACTCAGTTTCTATTCAATAAAGGATTTGTTTCTAAAGATTAAAGGGTCTAGAATCTTTCTAGATCAAGGAGATCAACTCCTAATAGGATTGATCAAGATTCTTCAAGCATCCAAAGGCCAAGATCATCTCATAGTCCAAATAGGAGTTGTATTGTAAAATCCTATAAATAAAGGTTGTAACCCAGCATTGTAATTCTCTCAATAAAACTGATCTCAAGGAGAAAAAGGTGGAGAACCCCAAGAATATAAGAAGGAAGCGAAGAAAGAGAGGAGCAAGATGAAGATGCATAGAGAAAAGGTAGTACTCTTTTAATCTAGTCTAGATTAAGGAGGAAGGTAATACTCTTGTTGCATCAAGAAGAAGATTAGATCTCTTTATATCAAGTTATTAATAAAGCTCTCTCAAATTCTCTCCCGTGAACGTAGGCCAAGTTTGGGCCGAACCACGTTAGAAACATTGTATATGATAAAAAGCCTCTCCAATAAGTTGTATCTAAAGAAACAATTATATGGGCTACGCATGAATGAAGGGACAGCGGTGTTAGAACATTTAAACTTCTTCAATAAGGTCATCAGCGAGCTTCTAGTTGTTGATGTCAAGATCGACGAGGAGGACAAGGCGTTGATACTTCTCAGTTCGCTTTCAGAGTCATATGATCACATCGTCACCACCATGCTCTACGGTAAAGAAACTCTCATCTTGGAGGAGGTTATGTCAACTCTCTTATCTAATAAGATTAGGAAAAGGAAAAATCAAGAGGAGCAGACAGGATCAGGCTTGGTGGTCACGGGAAGGAAGGAAGAAGAGAAGAAAAGAAAGGTCCGGACTCGTCAAAAGCGTGTCACTTTTGTCACATGGAAGGTCATTGGAAGAATGACTGCAAGCATCGGTAAGAGTGGTTGAGAAGAAGGGGCAAGCTGCGGAGGCAGGCGTAGCATTGAGCGATTTAGAGGAAATCAAAGTATTAATGACTTCCTACAAAGATAACACTACTCAAGGTAAAGGCTAGATATTTGATTCTGGCAGTACAGTTCATGTATATTCTCAAAAGAGTTGTTCAACTCTTTGGTTGGAAGAAGGAAGGGACTGTCAAGATGGTGGATGGCTCGCTTGCGAGGTCATTGGCACTGAGACAGAAAGAGATGAGACGGTGTGTGCTTTGGAGGCGGTCTGGTATGTCCCGGAGGAACTATACAATGTAATATCCATAAGGGTGCTCGATGAAGAAAGATGCCAGATCCAAGTGCAACAAGGGGTTGTCACAGTTAGCCAAGGAGAAGATAATCCTGGAAGGAGAGAAGTCTGGAGGGTTATACAAGTTGAAGGAAGGAAACTCAGTTTAAGGAGGAGCTTCAAGGATAAGCTTGGAAGGGAGTTCATTACGAGGTGGAGCTTCAAGGAAGACTGCAACAGGATGTGAACCGCCTCAAAGTATTGCAGGAGAAAAAAGGATGCATTCGGGCAAGGCCTGGATGGCCCACACCTTGGTGGTAAATCAGCCAAAGGCCCTGGGGAAAGGGCAATAGTTAAAGGCGTCACGACACGGTTAGAACCAAGGAAAGAATCAAGATATTAATCCACTAAAGGCTTGAAAATCAAGTCAAGGTGGAGATTGTTAGGATTTTGCCTTATTTTCGATAGGAGATGATGGTCCAAGAAGATCCAATCAAGTTGAAAAAGATGATGGCTTGAAGTAGAAGAAAAGAAGCATATCAAGGAAAGTTAGTCGACTTATAGTCGACTAACAAAGTTACTAGTCGATTGGCCTAAATACTAGTCGATTAGGACTGATACAGAGAGGAAGCATGTTACAGTAGTCGACTATATAAACCTATTAGTCGACAATGGAAGGTACTAGTCGACTAGGCCTAAGTGCTATTCGACTATGCGGGGCATTTTCTGAAGCAGAATCAGTTTTCTTTTCAGACGCCGGTTTCTTTTTTCTGGTGGAGTATAAATATGACTCAGTTTTTATTCAATAAAAGATTTGTTTCTAAAAATTAAAGGGTTTAGAATGCTTCTAGATCAAGGAGATCAACTTCTAATATGATTGATCAAGATTTTTCAAGCATCCAAAGACCAAGATCATCTCGTAGTCCGAATAAGAATTGTACTGTAAAATCCTATAAATAAAGGTTATAACCCAGCATTGTAATTCTCTCAATAAAACTGATCTCAAGGAGAACAAAGTTGAGAATACCAAAGAGATTAGAAGGAAGCCAAGAAAGAGAGGAGCAAGGTGAAGGTACATAGAGATAAGGTAATACTCTTTTAATGTAGGTCTAAATTAAAAAGGAATGTGAATACTCTTGTTGCATCAAAAGGAATGTTAGATCTCTTTATATCGAGTTATTAAGAAAGCTCTCTAAGTTCTCTCCCCGTGGACGTAAACCAAGAACTCCCCATGGACGTAGGCCAAGTTTGGGCCGAACCACGTTAAATCCTCATGTTCTTTCTTATTGCTCGTTTGTCTATGTATTTCTAGTTTGTTTTACAACAATATTCTTTTGCAAGTACTGATCAAGTTGTCAAGTTTTGCAAACGTCGATCCTGTGAGTAATAATTGGTATCTTAGCAGATTAATTTCACAATAGTTTAGATGATGATTTGCTTAACATCTTAAAATCTTTTGTGAGTTGTAAAAGTGGATGAGATTCACTGGCTGAAAGACTCGAATCTCTTGTTCTTCTCCAAATTATCAGTTGCCCTAATTTGCTATTGTGTTCTGCATCAACAGGTCAACGCGGGCCACGACACAACACGACACATGGACATGCACAAAAGTTTGAAAATACATGGAAAATAAAAGTATTGTGTTTGATATATGTGTGACTCATGTGTCTAACGCGTGTCTCACACGAGCCAACTCCACCTTATAAGTGTTCGTGCTACAAGCCTAAATCAAATTCAAATTCAGATCAAATCAAGACTCAAATCAGATTCGGGTCGGATTCAGATGTAGAATATTGATTGATTTAGATCTAGGTTTAAGAAAATCTGAATCCAAAGTTATTTTTGATTCAGATCGGATTAGATATTCTAAACACAATTTATGCATATACTATGCAACTACACATAAAATAGCCAAAACCTAAAACAAAAATCTGTGAAACAAAAAATGTGATGTTTTTAACAAAGAAAATGGGATTACTCAATATTGAGATAGCTTCTTGGCTACATAAATTTTTTTTGCACATAATATAAAAGGTCCCTCGTTTGATCGATTACTCCGGCAAACCTTTCGGTGGTGGCCTGGAAACATAACACAATAAATATAACTTATGATGATAGAAAGAATACATATGTATCTCAGCATAATTCTGCATTATGTAGTTCCTTTTTATCATTATTTGAGAATGACTAATAAAAAATTAAGATGATGTATCTGATACCTTTTATCTAGTACAACAGCTGAACAAAAGATATGCCCACATAAAACTGTGAAGGAATTCCATCTAATAATTATGATCATAATTTGCTACAAGGAATATAAAATATGAATGCAATAGTCACAACACAATAACCTAATCCTCACTTGAGATTGAAATTTAAGTATCATGATGGAAAATAAAATTTTACTTGATGATTTTTCCCTCAAAATTGGCCTGATACTCATCAGTTCTATAGCAACAACATGCACCAAATTCTGTGAACTAAAAGAAATGGAAAACTTAAATGCATAATGCACGGTATTCTAGTGAAATCATACACGTGAGGCAATCTGATCGTGAGCAGCAACGGGATCATCAATCAGATGCCCTCGAATTCTTCCATGTAAACTCGCACGAGCCATTCTCCGGCCGAGTTCCCAAAATCAATGATATACTCCCCCCTGTACACAGTTTCTCTAAGAGATTAGTTTCTGTTATTTCTAAATCAAATGCACTGATTCCTGATGAATTACCATATTGATATAGCTTCTTGGCTTCTGAAATAGCTTTCTAAATTTTTTCAAAATACATAAATTAAGATTCATAGATTGAATTTCAAAGTCCAAAACAATGCAATGTGACGCAGAGGATAAAATGGGTCATTTGGTTTACCAATCAAGAGCGGCCGCAGACGGAGAGTGCCCTTACAGTAGTTGGAATCAAGGAGGCTGACCGCATTGCAGAACCAATCCATGCAAGACACTCTGGCCACTACAGTGGTGAAGTATCCCTCACTCAGTGTGGATGTTAAGCCTTTGTAATCCCCTGTGCTGTTGCCCAGATCCTGATGAAATGAAGAATCATGTCATTCACAATAACTTCTGTTCTTGAGAACTTACATGTGTGTGTGTGTGTGTGTGAACGGGATTTGGTATCAGAAGTGATAATTGTAAAGCAGCTGGACTAAACTATTTTGGAGATGTTCCACTTCGAATTTCCTATGGGCTACATCAATGAGAAAAAACTATGTAAAGTTAATTCCAAATGGCAAGCACTAATATCTCTCCTTGATGTAGGTTCTTGGAAGTTCCTTGAAGGAATGAAATCCCTGGCATTATCAAACATGCACAAACATGCACAGGATTATTGGATATGGCACTACTCATTCTTATGGTATGACCCTTGGCCCTTGGGTCAATGGGAAGAGTGTGATAGATTTATCAGGCTTACATGCTATACTCTCATTGAAAGATAATTGGAGAACCAGCAAAGTAATCCATAATGGACAATGGCAACTAATCATATATGAGGTTACTGAAATCTGGACACAGATTGTGAATGTCCAAATTACAGGGAATGAAGATGCACGGAGATGACTACCCAATATCTCAGGTTATAAGTTCAATTTTAAATCAGCTACGGAGGCGGTTAGAGAAATTCCCGGTGTTTACTGAATTCTGGAGTGCTTTTAAAGCCCAAAATGGCCATGTGCTCATTAAGAGCATTACATGACAGGATATTGATCAGAACTAGACCCAAGAATTTAGCATTGTTCAGAATGATATAAGTGTGCTGTGTTGTGATGCAAATGAGACCAGGAACCATCTCTAATCCTGCGCAGTCTCATCATATCTATGGTCCTTATGCAAACTGAAATTGGACCTATCGCCAAATATAGCTGATTTGCGGACTGAAGCAACTATTATTTTGCAAAAATTCAGGGTTAAAAGGAAACAGTGCTCTTGCTAAGGAGGCTTTTACTTCTGTAGAAGGATATTTAATCAAGACATGCAGCATAAAGCACTGTTTTTAGACGTTTGTATGAGTGGATGTTATCATTCAGCTCATGACCTGTCCCTGGATGATCAGCTCCACAAGTTCAGCAATCATGATATTGGAGAACTGGGGAATCTCCTATGTATAACTATACGTGATATAGTCTTAATGCTATGTTCATCGTGGACTGGTTCTAAATGTGGTAATGCACGGCCTTGGCCCTCTCCTACCATTTCTATAGCTGATTCAGTATAACTATAGTATAAAGGTGGTTTGTACTCTGTATTTGATTTTTATGAATAAATTTTATTAACTTGCAAAACACACACACGCACACACACAGATATATATATATATATATATATATATATATATATATATATATATATATATATATATATATATATATATATATATATATATATATATATATATATATATATATATGTATGTATGTGTGGTGTGTACATGTGTGTGTGTGTGTGTGTGTGTGTGTGAATAATTAAAAGATTGAACCAAGTTAGCACCTATAAGCATAATTATCAGGAACTCTTCTACTAAAACTAAATCCTTACTTCAAGAGTACAAATTTGGGTAGTTCGTTGATATGTTTGTATCTGGGTAGTCCAGAACAACCAACTGATCAGCAGTATCCAGTGCATAAATCTCAGGATTATTTTTCGAGTTAATCAATAATTTCGCAAGAAGCCTGCAACAAGAAAAGTAGGAGCAAATAAGGATGAAAGGTCATTTCACCAGTCAATGAGCAATGTAAATTTGTGCTTATTAAGCAAAGCAAAGTTTCAAACTTTTTATCTTACTATGACCAGTAAGCACTGAACTTAAAGGATGAACTTTCTTCTTAAAACGTGAACATTCTTCTTTCTTTTTTTCCTGCTTGCGGATCTTTCCTTCATTACTTCATGTGTATCAGGGCTGATCTCGATGACAATCTCAGGCTGGACTTAACTTTGATCTTCAGCTTAGCTCCTTTAACAGGAGCCTTCACAATACCTCTGCCAGCAGCAACAACTGCCAGTTTCTGTGCATCACAAAGATTACTTACAAAAGTTTAATCTCTTCAAGAAAATAAACGAATCAATTAAACTCAAAAGTTATCACTAGAATAAAGCTATTAGTACCTTGTTCTCCACAACAGTGACTGCCCCAGCTTGGGCATTTTCAAGGTGTTGAGCAGCAAAGCTTCAGAAAGATACATAATTGAAAAACACACCTAGAGGGGGGGTGAATAGGTGTGAGTGCTAATCTAGAACTAAATGCAAAACTAAGTGAGCTAAATGCGGAAGCTAATGCAAATCTTGCACAAACTTAATACAACACAACAAGTGTAGCCGAATTTCCCGTGAAGGGTTCTGGACTAACTCCTCTTGATTCCCCTTGAATGGGTTGAGGTGCTATGTGAAGCTCTTGTTGGTTAAGTATAAGTTAGGCACACACACAAGCAAGCCAAGCAAATAAGCATGAACAATATAAAAGATGCAAGGAACACAAGCAAATAGATATGATATGGCAATATGAATTATGCTCAACACAAGCAAAAATGATATGATGTTATGAATGATGCTTTGCACAAAATAAAGAGAGAGAGTTGAGAGATATTGGATCAAACGCAAACACACGGATATGTTTCGAGGTTCGAGCCCTAGCTCTACATCCCCGCCTACACCACCGTGTAGGATTTCCAATCCACTATAGGAGTACCGAACTCCTCTCTCAACCTTACAAAGCCACTGAGGCTATACAACCACAATCCACCTCTACCGAAGAGGGATAAGGCCCGTAGCCAATACAAACACAATCACCTCTACCGAAGAGGGGTCCAAACACAATACTACTCCGATCAACCTCTACCAAAGAGGGATACAACAAATAAAGGAGGGTTTACAACTTGAAGGCTTAACCTCAAATACTTCTCTTTTTCTCTCTTTTCTTTTTTCACAAAAATAAAGATCCTAATAGATTAGGATAGGTGATAGCTCAAGTGTGGAAACAAGGTGTTTTTGGAAACAAGAAACAAAGAAAAACTACTAGGGAAATCTCTTGTAAATGATAGAAAATGAAAATCAACACAATCTCCCAAAACCCTAGTTTTCTTTGATTTGTCAAAAACCCAAAACAATAAAGATGAGAAGTTTAAAGCCCAAAAACTCTTTTAAAAACTTGTTTTAAACCCTGGAAAACTGGTATATTTTCTCTTATAAAAACCTTAGCCAAAAACCCAAAGAGATGGGGTTTATATAGGCCAAACAGAAACTAGCCGTTAGGCTGATGTGGCAGCCTGACAGGCTGACGGTCGACCGGCCCGGTCGACCGCCAACGGTCAGAATTGTGACCGCTGGGCAACCACGGTCGACCGGCCCGGTCGACCCAAACAAACAGAGAGCACTGCTCTCAGATCCGGTCGACCCGGACGGTCGACCGTCCCAGTGTCTCCAAACGTGCACAGATTTGTGCACGTCGGTCGACCGGCCCGGTCGACCGACTTCAGCCAAGTCGACTAGGTCAGTTGACTTAGTCGACTGATTGAAGCCTGGAACTGAAAACTGGGTCAGAAAAATTGGGAAAAATATTTTATAAAAATCTTTTATCTTTTCTGAAAATCCCATAAAACTTGTTTTAACATTTTGTATGAAACACAAACTTGTGATAAAAATTTCAAGACATATATCAATCAAATCAATTCATTTTTGAGTCTTGCAAATTTTATCAAAAACAAACACTTGTATTTTTCAAACTAGATTTTTCAATACATGAATAGGATAGTCAAAATAAGTTTGTCTAGGAAGTTTAAAGCATGTATGTATATCTAGAACATATCTAATATACATAAAAATAAAGTAAACTTGTTTTGATCTACTTATTCATGAAAACACATATCGGTTAAACTAAAAATCGAAAAACCAAAACATAAAACGTGTGTGTTGTGCACTTGAGCATATCAACTATACTAAGCTTTACAAATGGATCTAAAATACACTAAACTAAACTATGGATACCTAAGTCTTCTTGATGATCTTCATCTTCAAGTTGACTTGCTCCAAAACTCTATCCATGGGCTAGGTAAAGTGTGATCTTGAAGCTTTGGCTCTGGAATCATCATGAAAAGCTTCTAAACTCCTTGTTGAAGCTAATCACCAACTAATATCTTGGTTAAATATCTGAAACTTAAACAACACAAGATTATTAGTAAACATAACTACATGAGTTAATCATCATCAAAATTAGGGTGGAAGGCCTTTGGGCCAACAATCTCCCCCTTTTTGATGATGACAAAACTCATGGAGATATATATGCATGGATTAAAGTTAAGCTTCAAAGAAGCTCCCCTTTAACTCATGCATAAACAAATAAGCAAAAGATATGCAATGAATGTACATAAACATGTATGCATCAACATGCATAAAACAAATTCTAGAAGCTCTAGATACCAATTAAATTAATAAAACATTAACAAAAATACTAGATGCTCTAGATATCAATAAAACTTAATATATGCAAAAACATAAATATGCATATATAAATCACAAATTATTCTCCCCCTTTTTGTCAATCATCAACAAAGGGGTAAACAATCAAAACAATAAATGAGGGGTAAAAATCTTTTTCCCCCTTTTTGTCAATCAAAACAATAAAACAATGTTCTCCCCCTTTTTGTCTAAAACAAAAAACAAAGTCAATAAGGGGTGACTTTAAACAACATGATATCAATAGAAAAATATGTAAATGAAACATCTTGATATCAATTGAAAATAAACAAAGATAAATAAAAGTTATATGTGGAAGAGATGTTAAGCTCTCCTTGCATATAGTCAATATAAATCAAAACTTTATATTTTTCTTTAAACAAAATTTTAGATACCAATTTAAAACACAAGACATCTTGATATCAAAAGAAAATATTTTTCTTTTTAAGCCAACTAAACAATTGAAATGACTATTTTCTATCATAAAGTAAGGGAGTGGAAATACAAGTACCAATTAAAATATGAAACACGAATTTCTCCCCCTTTATGAAATACCAACAAAAATCATGCATAGGCTTGAAATAAGATACCAATTGAAAACTAAATCAATTGAAATAAAGTTGAAACTCAAGCTCTAGCATAAAAATAAGATTTGTGCTAAAGATATAGAAATATAATAGCACAAATAAAATAAGTATATGTGTATGAAATAGAATGAGTATCAATCACCAATAGATGATACCAATTGAAAATATACATACACAATAAACATATGAGTATACAAAAAGATCAAAATGATACCAATTGAAAGAGTTCAATGATACCAATTGAACTCTTTCAATTGACATAACAATAAGTTCAAGTGTATACGTCATACAATACCTCCCAATCAAGGTTCAAGTTTTCAATGATTTTCATTTTAAAGCATACAAGACCATGATCTCCCATCCATCCGCCCATTAAGGGGTAGGGGTTTTCAAAAATAGATTTGATAAATAGAGTACGTTTGAAAAGCTCTACCAAAGTGAAGAATACGAACTAGTTAAAATGAAAAATTTTGTTAACTAGTACGAAATCCTTCAAGTAAGGAATAAAACAAAATAGTTTTTCATAAAACATGAAATCCACATGATATCAAAACACTCAAGTCAATTAAGCATAATTATGACTCATGAAAACAAAACATGAGCAAGCAATAAATGTGAGTGTAGAAATAAAGTGTGAATATCATAATCATGAAAATTTTTCATTAAGCTCGATTATTCCTTAAATCACGAAAACATGAAAATCATAAAGACTTATTTAATCTTCAAGGTATATGTATGTCTTATACAAATTAAAGTATACATACATATCCAAACACAAAGAGTCCACAAAGATATATGCATGAAGGCACGTGGCTCAAAAGGATAATCATGTATATCTAATAGTTTGGACAAGATAGACATATACATGAAGTTAAACAATTAAACACAAGATCAAGAAAAACTAAATTTTCACCAAAACAAATTTCATTTCAAGGTATATGTATGAATTGTCAACACAAAAAAGTATACATACATATCCCTAAACACAATTGAGTCCATATATAGATTTGCATGAAAGGCAAATGACTCAAGGGGTATACATGTATATCTTAAAGTTTGGCAATACAAACATATACATGAATTGAAACATACAATCATAAACCAAATTCACAAATATGAATACAAGTCTAAAATGTATGGATCATCAAAACTAGACTATACTAGCACATCTAATGGGTTCAAATAAGCATTCAAGCCCAAACATATATAGATTTATTTGTGGCCCACTATATGTACAAGTATAAGTCAAGTTTTAATGAAAACTAACATTCAAAACATATATTCAAAACATTAAGCATCAAAACATGATAAAAATCAACATGGTAAATCTTAAACATGATTACTATGAATATCCACATGCTATTAGAACTATGATATACGCAATAGCAACCAAATAGAGAGAACACAGATGAATTTATCCATATTAAACATGGGTGTCTCAAAAATAACTAAACATGTATATCACAAGTCTAATAAGCATGGCATTTTCATATTAATCACTAAACAATAAAACATGCTATGAAAGATAAACATGGAAAGCATGTAAATAATGATAATAAGGAGTTAGAGAATCGTTACCAAAACCTTATGAGGCAACTTCCCTTGTCTCCAAAACATGGTGGTCTTTCCACCAAACCTTCCCTTGAAAGTGATGCATCCAATTGATTTCCTTTAAGTACGGAACGCATCCACTCCAAGGTGCCGCTACTCTCACGTCATGTGAGAGCCCACACCTACATCAAATAAAGGAGGGATGGTCTTTGGTACCCATACTCTTTTGGGTCCATGGGGGTTAGTCTCTTCACTAACCCAAACAAATTTCTTTGCTAAATTTGAAACATGTAATCTATCATAACAAAATTTAGCAAGGTGGCCCTTACGTTCACAATGTGTACAAGTGTACACATGAGCATACAAAGTGTGATGGTGTCCGTGAGAAGCATGTGTATGCCGTGATGGGTGTGCATGAATAATAGATGGAACTTGTTTCTTTCGAAACAAAGTTTCCAAGCGTGTGTGTCCCTCTACACATTGGCTCAAAGTGGAGCCCAAACAATCTACACTCTTCTTAAGCATGGATATATCATTGTTGATCAAAGAAGAAGTGTGGCATGCAATAGGTGAAGTGTGTGATACTACCCTAGCATGGCAAACATGAGCATCTATATTCTTTTGCAACACAATATTTTTCTTTAAACACACATCCAAATCATTTGAAATAGAAATTATTTTATTTTTCAAAGCAACATCTCCTTTAAAACAAAATCAATTTTTGAAGACAAGTTTTCATTTTTCTTCAAAAGATCATGGCAATCATTTTTAGATTTTAAAAATTCATTTTCTTTAAGTGCAAGATCAAGTTGAGATTTTAATGAATCCCTCTAATTTGCAATCTCCTCTTTCTCTTGCAAAACAATATCAAGTCTAGCAATCAAATTTTATTTTCATTATTAATGCCTAGACTTTTCTTTTTCAAAATATTATATTTTTCAATCAATTTTTCACACACAATAGATAGTTCTTCATTTAAAGCATGGGGATCTACAATATCATCACATGAAGAACTAGCACAATCATTACTATCTAAGTGGGGTTCCGAATGTACCTTAAGGGAGTCATTCCCTTGGACCATGAAGCATTGTGAGTCGGATTCTCCACTAGACTCCTCCGGTTGGATTGGCAATTGTAGCGCGGAGGTGGTGGTTGTAGTCAACATATTTCACACTGCAAAAGCGGAATCAATGTTAGAAACACGTAAAAGATAATCTTTAGATAATGTGCTTCTAATGGCCTCTAGGGCTTGTGCATTGGCCCCTATATGAATGCGATTTTCAAGATAGCATTTCTTGGTAACCGCAAGGAAAACATGTAAGCCTAGGGTTTGGAGGTATATGGACATCCTAGTCTTCCAAACAAGAATGTTGGAAGTATCATACATAGGTGGGGTTATGAAGTCCATGGTAAAAACTATATGTGTGCAAACACGCAAATGCAAACAAGATTAGCAATCAAATGGATCTCACTCCTAGGATGTTAAGCCTAATATCAGGAGCACCCGCTCTGATACCAATTGAAAAACACACCTAGAGGAGGGGGTGAATAGGTGTGAGTGCTAATCTAGAACTAAATGCAAAACTAAATGCGCTAAATGCGGAAGCTAATGCAAATCTTGCACAAACTTAATACAACACAACAAGTGTAGCCGAATTCCCCGTGAAGGGCTCTGGACTAACTCCTCTTTATTCCCCTTGAATGGGTTGAGGTGCTATGTGAAGCTCTTGTTGGTTAAGTATAAGTTAGGCACACACACAAGCAAGCCAAGCAAATAAGCATGAACAATATAAAAGATGCAAGGCAACACAAGCAAATAGATATGATATGGCAATATGAATTATGCTCAACACAAGCAAAAATGATATGATGTTATGAATGATGCTTTGCACAAAATAAAGAGAGACAGAGTTGAGAGATATTGGATCAAACGCAAACACACGGATATGTTTCGAGGTTCGAGCCCCTAGCTCTACATCCCCGCCTATACCACCGTGTAGGATTTCCAATCCACTATAGGAGTACCGAACTCCTCTCTCAACCTTACAAAGCCACCGAGGCTATACAACCACAATCCACCTCTACCGAAGAGGGATAAGGCCCGTAGCCAATACAAACACAATCACCTCTACCGAAGAGGGATCCAAACACAATACCACTCCGATCAACCTCTACCAAAGAGGGATACAACAAATAAAGGAGGGTTTACAACTTGGAGGCTTAACCTCAAACACTTCTCTTTTTCTCTCTTTTCTTTTTCCACAAAAACAAAGATCCTAATAGATTAGGATAGGTGATAGCTCAAGTGTGGAAACAAGGTGTTTTTAGAAACAAGCAACAAAGAAAAACTACTAGGGAAATCTCTTATAAATGATAGAAAATGAAAATCAACACAATCTCCCAAAATCCTAGTTTCTTTGATTTTCCAAAAACCCAAAACAATAAAGATGAGAAGTTTAAAGCCCAAAAACTCTTTTAAAACTTGTTTTAAACCCTGGAAAACTGGTATATTTTCTCTTATAAAAACCTTAGCCAAAAACCCAAAGAGATGGGGGTTTATATAGGCCAAACCAGAAACTAGCCGTTAGGCTGATGTGGCAGCCTGACAGGCTGACGGTCGACCGGCCCGGTCGACCGCCTACGGTCAGAATTGTGACCGTTGGGCAACCACGGTCGACCGGCCCGGTTGACCCAAACAAACAGAGAGCACTGCTCTCAGACCCGGTCGACCCGGACGGTCGACCGTCCTAGTGTCTCCAAACGTGCACAGATTTGGGCACGTCGATCGACCGGCCCGGTCGACCGACTTCAGCCAAGTCGACTTGGTCAGTTGACTTAGTCGACTGATTGAAGCCTGGAACTGAAAACTGGGTCAGAAAAACTGGGAAAAATATTTTATAAAAATCTTTTATCTTTTCTGAAAATCCCATAAAACTTGTTTTAACATTTTGTATGAAACACAAACTTGTGATAAAAATTTCAAGACATATATCAATCAAATCAATTCATTTTTGAGTCTTGCAAATTTTATCAAAAACAAACACTTGTATTTTTCAAACTAGATTTTTCAATACATGAATAGGATAGTCAAAATAAGTTTGTCTAGGAAGTTTAAAGCATGTAGTATGTATATCTAGAACATATCTAATATACATAAAAATAAAGTAAACTTGTTTTGATCTACTTATTCATGAAAACACATATCGGTTAAACTAAAAACCGAAAAACCAAAACATAAAACGTGTGTGTTGTGCACTTGAGCATATCAACTATACTAAGCCTTACAAATGGATCTAAAACACACTAAACTAAACTATGGATACCTAAGTCTTCTTGATGATCTTCATCTTCAAGTTGACTTGCTCCAAAACTCCATCCATGGGCTAGGCAAAGTGTGATCTTGAAGCTTTGGCCCTGGAATCATCATGAAAAGCTTCTAAACTCCTTGTTGAAGCTAATCACCAACTAATATCTTGGTTAAAGATCTGAAACTTAAACAACACAAGATTATTAGTAAACATAACTACATGAGTTAATCATCATCAAAACTAGGGTGGAAGGCCTATGGGCCAACAATAATAAGATAAGAATACTAGATGGCTTGAGAATAAAGAGGGAAGTGATGGGGGACAAGAAGACATATAGGAAGAGTTATTTTATTAGGCTTTTATTTTCTTATATTAGGCTTATGTTTTTTTTCCTTTATGTGAGGCACGAGTAGCGCATGTGTCATGTTTTCTATATAAATTATTATAGTTTTTTTCCTTAGAATGGACAAATACACTATTGAAATTTTTAGAGACTGAAACCTAAATTGGATTCTTTCGAATAATCATGTGTGAGGCACGGAGTGGGAGAGATATTGATAGAATACGAGAAGGAAAAAGAAGAAAGAGGGAAGAAATTAGGGTTTTGGAGGATAAAATTGGTTTTGGCTTCAACACCAAAGAGATCGCTCTCCCACTCAGCACATCACCATGCAGAGATTCAATCACAAAGCGTACTTGCAATGCGAAATAAAAGGTGTTTTAAATCAACTGAACTGAATAAAAGACTACAGGTCCTGGCCTATATATAGTCTCGATACAAAAGAAGTTTTCTCGCATATTCAATATGGGACTAAAGCAAAATAACATAGTATACTAAGCCTAGCGTAAAATAAAAAGAAAAGCCTAAATACAAATAAAGAGCTAGTGATTACCATCGATTTTTTCGGCTTCGAAAAATTCGCCACTGGCGAATGGCGGTGACATGTATGATAAAATCAAACAGGAAAGACTGCACAAACTCCTCAATAGCAAGTCTCCCTCAGTAGTGATGGACGCAATTGACGAACTGGAAACCATTGTGGCATCGTAAAATTGCAATAACGAGTCAGGTTCTCGACGCGGAACACCGAGTTGATCCCAAAATCATGGAGAATATCGAGCTCGTAGGCGTTGAAACCAAACCTCTTCGAAATCTTGTATGGACCATTGCGTCGAGTTCTCAAAGTTCCCAGTGGGAACCTCTCTGGGTGCACTCTAATCAGCACCTCGTCACCTATTGTGATATCCTGCAACTATTTGTGAGACTCTGCAGCAGACTGATAGTTACAATTGTTAATTGTCATTTGCCTTTATATTATGTTCATGCAACTTATGCAACGTGGTGCAGATAACTTAACTGTGGTAATGGGTGGGATACCTAGGAGAAGAGAGAGAAGGCCGTGAGAATTCCCAGACCTGGGTGTAAACACATCAATAGGAGACTCAAGAGAGAAGTGGGTTCTAATCAGTAAGTAACAAGGTGCCTTGTCGTTCTTTTTGATGACTATTCTCTCCTTATTATTCCTTACGTTTGACTTGGGTTTGGCAGGTTTCAACACTATGTTTTTCTGTTAAATTTAATCTCATAAGTATTGAACCTACTCAGACTGGTTAAATCCAAGTCATACAACTAACGCCTACCCAATAAGATGTTAGTGGCGTCAATGTCTAAGACATCACATCAAACATGATTCTCGTAACTAAATATGTGGATAGGGATAATGCAGGGTAATAAATTGAGCAGTCTAATCAACTTAATTCACGTTGTATGGGTAGGGACGTGGTTCAGCCTTGAGATCCATCTTCTTAAGAGTTGTTTTGGCAATGATGATCGCACAACTACCCCCATGTATCGTTAAAATATAGTTTTTCCCTTATGTGCAATATAGGTGTAAAACACACTAGACTTATGTCAATCTTCAGTACCAACAGCTGTGTGTAAACACCTAATAATACCTAACTGGAGCTAGCAATCCTAACATCATCATTAGAATCAGTCGCACTACCAGTTGCTTCATGAACGACTGTTTCAATCTCACCATCATTGACTTCCTTGATTAGGAGGTTCCTGAGGGACACTGTGCAGTAATGTGACCATAACTTTTATACTTGAAACATTGACTGCCTTTGGCACTCTTAGAAGATTCACCTATCATCGATTTACCCTTAGGGTCTTTAATTGTGTAAGTGCCTGGGCTAAGTTACTCCCCAGCTTTAGGGATGACCCTACGTTCTGTAGAAAATCAAAGAGAGATTTCTATATCTTGAGCTAGCTGGCTTGCTCGTCAAGAGTCTCTATCTTGTGAGAATGGATGAATATTTCTCAGTGTTTTAAATATCCCCGATATAACCCCGATATTGCGCCGATATTGCGTTTACGGCACCTAGCCGCAATGATTGGCTCATCCAAACCGATATAGCGATTTTCACCCAAAATTGCCGATAAATCGGCATGGATTATCAAATTCTCTCCTGTACTCCTAAACTGACCGATACCCTGGCGGAGCTGTGCAGTTTATCTAGTAAGTGATGCTTATAGGAATCGGGAAGGTATTTCTCCTTAAGCTTTTGTTTCATTTTCTCCTAAGACTCTATGAAAGTCCCATGCCTAATCTACTCTCTATCGAGATCTAATAAATTCTAGCTGCCCTGACAGTCTCATCCTAACAAACCCAACTCTACTCTCCTCTATAAACCTATACAAATCAAATTAGTAATCCAAGTCTGCTATCTAATTACTAAAAATCTTCAGGTCAAGGATACCATTAAATGTTGGAGGATCTATCTTAATCTTACAGATTATATCATCTTCCTCATCTCTATGCCTATCGGTGTTTTCCACTCGCCTATCTTGGGTATCATCTCTTGAGTTCTCTCTTGTGTTTTCGCCCCTTCAACTTTAAGTTTCAAATCTTGAGGCTCCCTAAGGATTAGGTCAAGTTTGAACTCCATATCTAGATGATCAGGGGAATATATTCTACCACTACGAAGAAGCATGCACTATGTAATACACATAATCACACGGATACAAGATAATTTTCTAAGTTTCATTAGATGCATACATTATATGATCAGTCGAAAATTTCCTAATAGTTTTCTAAAATGCATTATGCAAAATAAATCCTAAAAGTGAAAAATGCAAGCAGGCAACAACTGGGCAATTAACAATAGCAATTACAACTAACAATCACCACAGATATCACAGTAGGTATGCAAGGATATTGCAAATATGAGAGGTGAGGTTAGAAAGTACCCAAAGGCGCTTGAAAACACCGATACATAGTAGTGGCTCCAATAAAGGGCCTGTAGAGGCTAGATCTATTGCCCAAGAGCTGCGAACTTCTTTCAATATCTCCGGGAGGCAGCTACGGATCCCAACACCTAAAACAGAACTCGAATCAGAATCTGAACGGGCCAGAAACGGGTTCCGAAAGGTTAATGTACAGTTGCTGTGAACAGTGGCAGCTCAGGCGAGCCGCTGACATCAGCAGATGGCTCGAAGTCGGCTTGATGGATCAGTTGGCGGCTTGGCTGTCGGCTCGACTCAAGTCGAGCCGATGATGAGCCGCTGATGTCAGGGGTTGGCTGGTCGGGTTGACTGTAAAAATGGCTCCGGTCCTTCGCGGCTTTAACTTAAACCCGGAATCAAATGAGTAAGGTTTGAACTTTAAACCCACACCTGCTTCTCTTTATTCTCACCCTGATGGAACTAGGTTACTGAGATTGTCATGGCAGCAGCTCTTCGGCAACAAACAGCAGCAGAGGCTTCTGACGGCGGCGATGGGGAGCGGCGGCGGTCGGCGAATGCTGTCAGGAGGCGACGAAAAGGAGAGAGTTACTGGCTGCCAGCAGTTGTTTGCGGAGGAAAAAAGATAATTAATTCGCGTAAAGTTTCCTTGAATCAATTGAAAGTTTACAATGGATTAATACTCTGATTACAAGGGAGGGAGGATGTTGAGTCTTGAATCCTCTCTTTGTTTAATGCTGGGTTCTTCGTGTGGCGGTGGAGAGTGAATCTTGTTCTCCGTTGACCGGATGACCGTCGGGATCGTCAGGGGATCTTCTCTTTGACTGGTAGAGGGAGTAACACAGCTCTGTCTACCAAAACTCTCAAAGAGAAGGTAGGCAAAGAGCAGCTTGTACACAGCAAGCTTGACGAAGAGTTGAGCTCTCTCCTTTTTCTGCCATGTCTTGTCGTCTGATTGCCTCTGATTGCCTTCTCTTCTTTTTTTTTTTTGATCGCCCCGACCTCATAGCAAATGAGGCTATTTATAGGGGTCCTAGGGGGTGAACGTGCCCCCTAAAAACGCTCCACAATGAGGGGCTGACCTCCCCGCTATATGGGCGGCGACTGGCCTCATAACCAGGGCGGTTATAACCAAGGCGCGGGTTTCAACCCACGCGCCTTGATACTGAGACGCGGGTGTTGAGCCAACGCGCCTTGATGTTGAGACGCGGGCGTTGAGCCAACGCGCCTTGATGTTGAGACGCGGGCGTTGAGCCAACGCGCCTTGATGTTGAGACGCGGGTGTTGAGCCAACGCGCCTTGATGTTGAGACGCGGGTGTTGAGCCAACGCGCCTTGATGCAGAAACTCTGTTTTTTAATGGCTTGTCTTTTAGTGATTTTTAGACAGCCTACAGAACCCCCTCCAAAGTTTTCGATATTCCGCAGTTAAATGGGACGGATTTCGAAATACTTTGGATTTTAGCCGCATTCGCTTTTATGACTGGACTGTTAATGCTCCGGGTATGATCTTATCTGGAGTTGGTCTTCGTGAGTGTACTGTTGAACTCTTTGAAGCCATCAGAGTTTGATCGTGTCGAGTGTCTAGATACACAGTCTAAACCTCCCCGATTGCCTTTTAGTCTGTCACGGGTGCGCTTTAAGCCAGGAGCGGTCGGTTGTCTGCTTGTGCCAGTGTACTGTTAAACTGATTTGCAGAAGCAGGAGGCCGAACGCTGGTTCTTTTTTTGAAAGTAGAGATGGTACTGCTTTAAAGACGCGACTCTCATGGGGTGCGCTTTTCGGCAGATGAAAAACGCGACTGATCTTCCATAAAGCAGACGCGATGTTCAGCCGGGCTGAAAAGATGCGAACTTCTTAGAGAGACGCGACTTTTTGAATGCATTTATGGCGGTAATGACGGGGCATGCCCATCGAAGAGGCGCGGCCGTCGGGTGCGAATATGTGCCATGTCATGATTGCACTGCCAGTTGGCCTGGGGAACCGACGAGACATCACTTTTTGACGCGCGGACTTCCCGATTCATTAAATGATCTGTTCCACGTGTCAAACGATGACTTGCTGCAGAGTCATGGTGCGCGATTTTCGCTGCAGAGAAATTGATTTGTGATTAGACTAAGAAGGTATACTTATTATGAGTATAAAAATGTATTTTATGTACCCTTTCTTGTCTCCGCTATAGCATAAGGCTATACCGAGTCGAATCTCAGGGAGAGCTAGCGATGGAAGCGTTACGAATCGTAGTGAAGAAAGTAAACGAGAATTCTTCTATGCTAATAAAAATAATGAATCAAAGGAAAAAGAAACTAAAGAAAGGATGGATATGTTCATGATGGAAATAGTCGGAAAAGAAATCAAGATTGGGATTTGGTATTCACAAGAAAAGGAAAGAAGACTTGTAAAAGAATAGATGGAAGAAAACCATGACTAGCTTACCTTGCTAACTTGCCAAGACTTACTAGACTCCTTGATAGCGAATGCGTGCCTCATGTTGTCACTCCATCGGCGTGGGATTCGTCTTGCGTTTTGACCTAATTACTTTCTCACTTGGATGACGGGAGGTTTTACCCATCGGAGAAGAGAAGATCATCCAACTTGCAAGATGAAATAAAGCAATCACCCATGAGTTAGTGAAGATGGCAAGGCTAGTGGTTAGCTAGTACATGGTAGGAAAATTAGCTACAAGCCATAAGAAAAGTAAAACAAAGCATGAATAAATTGCAAGAATTAAAGCAAGAAATAAAGGAAAGCAAGTAAGAAAGCAAGTAAACTAGAACCAAGCTCAAGTAGAGGAAGGAGAATGGATGAATCCTTGTTGCTTCAAGTTGTCACACCTTGATTACACAAGCTCTCTCTCTCAAAATCTCTCTCTTTTACAATGAATTCTAGGGAAAGAGAAGAGGGATCTAAAGAACTAAACCTAGAGAAAAACTAAACAAAATTACAACAACTAATGATTTTCCTCTCTTCTCTGTTCAGTCTCTGCTCGCAGGCCAGGTGCAGGTATTTATAGCCCCCAGGAGAAGGATCCAGAACCCAGTCTGTTGGCGCAAAATCTGGGGCTCAACGGCCCCAGATCTGCCGCGGGGGCGCGGCACAACTGAAGCCGTTGGCTAACAGATTTCTGGTGTGAAGTTGTTACGAGGTTGTTAGCCACGTGGCCTTCTAGAACCTTGGGTTGTTGCGCGGATCTCTCTGGATTCTGGATTAGATTTGGGCTTTATCTTGATCTTTGAATAAATCACTTTAATTATTGCTAATTAAAGTGATTAATTGGCTTTCTCTTCATTAGAGTGTGTACCTGCAAATATATAGAGAAGATTAGTAAAAATCATGTATTTATTACAAAAATGCATGGGAATAATGAGGTAAAATATGCAATATTGGATCACAATCACACCCCACACTTATTCTTTTGCTCGTCCCGAGCAAAACAAAGAAAAAAAGAAAATCTAAACTACCAATTTTATTACACCACTTTCGCAGGTGACGCGATTGCACTGAGCGTGTGCAACAAGCCGTTAAACCTCTAGGTTACCCTAGAGGAGGAGTGTTGTCTCCTGAGGGTTTTCAGTGGATTGCACCCACAAAATCCATAAAGAAAGAAGACAAATGTTAGTATTTTGAAAACACATTTTGAACAAGAGACTATTTTGCAAAAATATAAGTGATCCTAGGTCATAAGTCCACCTATAATTATTCTTCCTTAAACTTAGTATCCATGCAAGATCTTGTTTTCAATTAAGGTAAGAATTCAAAATTGGATTGAATATTTTATCTTTTATAAAACCTAGATAATATGCACACCGTGCTCGTGAAGATTTCTGGGATTTCAACTCCAACCATCAAGCCATTTATTTATCTATATATATATATATTTTTTTTCTTCTTTTTTTTATTCTTCCCTTAGTCTAGGCTTTCTAGTTTACCCTTGTAGCGAGCCTTTAACCGATGACTCCCAAACCAGACGGTCTTAGGGCACCAGATGAGAAAACAACCCTCGGGTTTAAGGTCTCGAGTAAAAAGGCCACAAAACTAAAGGGGATTATTTATAATCACCGTTAGGCGTGAATAATCATGCTTCTTGAGGCATAATTATCCAGCTTAATAAGTGAGATCACCGTTAGGCGTGAGTAACCATGCTTCTTGAGGCATAGTTATCCAGCTTAATAAGTGATGTTTTATTTATATTTTTTCTCTCTTTTTTTTTTTTATTTATATGACATTTTTGGTCTTTGTCTCCATCCCAAGAAATATGTAAGTGTGAAGTGCATATTTATCTAAGGCAAAAAATTCAAGATAAAAATATCTCACCAATTTTACTTACTTATCCTATAATTTCAAACAAGATCTATTATTTCAACTAGATTTAAGATGTCATAATTAAAGCTTTCTTAATTTCTAAGATACATCTTAATTTTCTTAAAAATAGATCAAAACTTTGTCTCTTATTTCAAAAAGTTTTTATTTTTATATTTTTTATTTTTTATTTTTTTATATATATATATTTTTTAATTTTTCTAAAAGAAAAGGTAAAATCTAAAAAGAAAGGGGAAAATCTAGAAAAAGATAAAATCTAAAAATAAAATGGAAGACCTAAAAATGAAAATCCTAAAAAATAAAAATCCTATAAAGAAAATAAAAAGTCCTATGTTAGTACATACCCCCCCATACCTATCTCATGCATTGTCCTCAATGTATGCAAGATGAAATGATGCATGAAATAGGTACAGTAAAAAGTCACTCCCTTCGTCGCTTTGGACCCGCGGTGGTGCTGGGTCCAGCTGACTGTGATCTCCTCAGCGTCGCCTCAATATCATCTAACCTGGAGGATAACCTGAAAGATTGCTCCTCCACCTTCTTCCTCAGCCTCACTTGACCCCTAAAAATTTTCTTCATGCCCTTCCAGATGGAAGACAGGAAAGCTCGTGATTCAATAGGTGGTTCCTGTCTCCAAAATTGGGGCTCGTCAACCTCCTCTAAGCTCTCTTCCGAAGAGGACTCCGCAGGAATGTCCTCTGGTTGGGCACTAGGTGTCCAGAGGGCGTGTAAGCACCCAGTATATGCACTGGTGGGTTTCTCGGCTACAACAGACACTCGGGCAAATGAGTCAAATACATCGTCTGGTAGGAAGTTTCTACACAAACGTGTAATCAAGACGGGATGAGAAAATTTTGCACCCCGAGTGCGGGAGGAGTTATCAAGTATGGCATGAAAAATAGCCCTATTCAAACAGACCGAGTGTGTATTAGTCATTAGATCATGAATGATTTGTAGTACGGGTCTGTTGAAAGATGTGGTATGATCTAATCCAAAAATATTACGTTGGAGCCAACGTCCAACGCAATGTACATTCCTAAATGTGGATTGGGCTTTGAGCCCACGGTCCTGCTCAGTGCAGCGGACCCCCATGATAGACATGTAATCAACTAGTGGCAAAGGGCCAGTACAATGGGGATGAATGGGAATATCGGTGATCTCAGCAATGAATGGAACGGTGACAAAGATATCACCGAATGGCATATGAACAGTGAATTGTTGAGTGTTACGATTAACAGATGCATGGTCTAATGAGTTGTAAAATGTGTTGACCAAATCAGGGCAATAGTAAGCATCATTGTTGGTGTTATCGTAAACTAAGGGATACCAATTCCACGCATGCATTCGATCTAAAAATATATGCCCATAACCCTCTTGATCATTCAAAATCTTAGAGAAATCCCTTTCGATAAATAAAGTAGGGGCCATAATTAACAGTGAAAATTAGAGCAAGGAACAAGAGATCAAACCACCCCCGGATTAACTTGGGGGGAAATCGAAAGACAGGTGCAGAAGGCACCAGAGATGGCCTCGGGAAGAAGGGATCTGGTTCTGTCTCCAGCAAAGAAAATCAGTCGATCTGGAGCTTACTGGCGCGCCTGAAGTGTCAAATTTGCCGCGGGTCAGGGGTAGGGCGCGGCAGTTTGGAATAATCTGGAGATCAAAAATTTGGTGGAGGTCGGCTGTGGAAGAGGAATTCTAGATCTGAAGTGATTGTCTCGGGTGAGGGAGAATGAGTTGGGGAGAAGATTTTTTATAAAGGAAAGAAAAAAATGGGATTTCCAAAGTTACCCCTAGGTCAAAGATTTAATTACAACCCTAGGTCAAAGGATTTTGAATGTGAATGGAATCCTAGGGAAGAGAGAGAATCCTAGGAATTTAGAAAGAATTTGAATTTGGAAAGTGTGAGAACTCCTTTTAAGCATAAAAATCCCTCCTTTATTTCTATTTATTTATTTATTTATTTTTTTTTATTTTCTAAATTCTATGTTAGTAAATCCTATGTTAGTAAAAAAAAATTACCTTAAGGTGGTGGTTCCGGTGGTGGTCGGATTGGTCCACGGAACATGGCCCAATCAACGTTACGTTGGGTTTTCAGGAACCCACCAAAAATCTCAATAATATGACCCACAAGAATGATGTGTGCATGGATGATTTTTATTATGTACATGACCCCATCTAATTTCCAAATTTTAAAATAATTTCTGAGTTAAATTCATCAACTACCTTGTCCCAGAATGGAATATGAAATGATAGAACGGTTGACTTGGACTCGGAAAGGAACACCAACTCAGGGAAGTGAATGAAGTCAAGTAAAGGTTCAGGAGTCGGAATGGATTCAGGAACTGGGTCCAAGTCAAGAAAATGAAACTCAAGTCCACATTCAGTTTCCCATGATGGAATGTGACTATCTAAGATTAGTGATTCAAGTTCAGGAGGGTTGGGAATCAAAACTGACTCTAAAATGTTACTCAAATTGGGTAACAAAACAGGAGTCATTAATGATTCAGGTATTTGAACTAAATCACAAACTTGAGGGTCAAAGTCACATTTCTCATTGAGTTCAATTCCACAAAATTGTGAACTTGCCAATTTGTCAATAGGATCTTCAAAAAGGTATAATTGGTTAAGTTCAACATGATCCTTAAAGATGGGTGATTCAACTTCATTGTGAATTGGGAAAGGATCCAATGTCGACTCTGGAAAAAGATTGAAGTGAGGTAAAGATACCGGAGTCATTACTGAATCAGGAAAAAGAATTGAATCACTAAGTTGGGGTTCAAGATCACATTCCTCATGTAGTTCAATTCCAAAAAATTGTGAACTTGCCAATTTATCAATGGGGCTTTCAAGAGTATGAAATTGGTCAAGTTCAATGTGATCATCATAAAAGATTGGTGATTCAATTTCACAACAGATGGGTACTGGATCCAAGTCTGACTTGGGAAATGAAGTGAAATCAGGTAAGGATATGGAAGTCATGATTGAATCAGGAAGTAGAGTTGAATCATCTGGTGAAAGTTCAGGATCATAATCATGTTCAAGTTCAATTTCAGGGAAAGGAAAACTTGCCAAAATGTCAATTGGATCTGAAGTTTGGACAAGTTCATTTGTAGGAGATGAAAAACTTGCCAAAATGTTAATGGAATCTGAAGTTTGGACAAGTTCAGGTGGTTGTGCTGAAATTGAATCTTAATTTCCAAAACAACATGACTCTTTGACAGAATGGTTAGTGACATTAGAAATAGGATGAGAATGAAGAGTTTGGATCATCAAATCTATGTCACGGTTACGATCATTTCGAGCATGAGTCAGGAATTCAAGCATCTTTTCACAATTCATTGGTTCATCATTTTGTTGAAAAGATGAAGAATTGTTTTGGAATTGGTGATGAAATTGTGAGTCAAAACTGTGTGGTGATGGAAAAATGGACTCACACAAGAAATCTTTACTCGTTTCCATGACAAATGGTTGTTCATTAGGAAAAGGTGGAACTGAGTAAGACTCTTGAAAATACTGTGGAATTGGAGGGGCAAATGTTTCGTGAAATTGTTGCTCGGCTCTCTGTAGATTGGCTTCTAAACTACTTAGTAACTCAGATTTTTCTTCAATTGGTTGTTCAGAAAAAGGAGTATATGAAGCGGAATCGGAAAATGAATACTGTGGACAAGGTGAATATGGTGGACAAGGAGGTTGATAATTAAACTCGGGGGACTGGAATCCCCAATGACTCTGTGACGAGTTGAAATCATTATGGAAATTATAATTATTAGATGGGGGGTATGGGTCATATTGATTCGGATAAGGCCAACCCGGTGTATTTGGTTGGTGCATATTGTAAAACACCGGGTTAGAATTATCCGAATATGAAGTTGGTGTGAAATATGGATTATTATTAGGATGGAAAGAATTGTAATTGTAAGCCATATCACCAATCAAATACAAACAAACAAACAAACAAAAGAAAGAAAAATTCTAACCTAAGTTAGGGTAGACTTAGGACCTAGACGACTCCTAACTGATAGACTGTCCACGGGAGGTTTAGTGTAGACTCTAACCACAAGCTAATCAACCAGGGAAGGGTAAGGTTGGTGGGAGGTTTTCCGTCAGAGACGTTCCTTAATTAAGTAACCAGCAACCTTCGGGCTTTCGACCCTCAACCCCTTTTCTAGACACTGATTTTGCAAGAGTTAAATTGCAACACTTTTCCCCCTTAGGATAATCTCCTAAATGAGTCCGAGATGTCCCTAGGGCCAACGTCTACTTTTTTTATTAAATTAGGCTTGGGTTAGTGAGTGCTGGGATGGTGGTTTTTGGGCTAAGGAAAGGGTAATGAAATCCCCCACCTTATCTTATTTATGGGTTATGCCCTTAGAATTGATTTGTGCAAGTGTACAAGATAGATAACAAGGATTCACTCAAAGCATGAAAATCAAGCAAGAGATGATTCCTAGTCTATATGCAATGCGAAACGTACCTTGCCTCCAGCACTCTTCAACAGTAAAAGTAAAAGAATTGAAAGACACGTGCCTAGAAATGCAAATGTCTAATCAATTTTTTAACAATTTCAACCAATTTTTTACTGTTGATTAAATTAGCAGGTAATAGGTGAAAAATACAGGATTTCAAGTATAGCAGCTGATGTATTTTGCAGAATCAGAGCCCCTGCAGAAAAATGATCAGTAGTGATCTCCTTCTTGCCGCGCCTGCGCGGCTTTTGCCGTGGGAACGCGGCAAGTCAGAGGGATCCTGGTCTCTGCTTTCGAGAGTAGAGGCCCAGGTCCGCTTATATGTTACTGCAATGCAAATTTTCCTGTTTTCTTCTCCTGTAACCTGCAACAGAGAAGAAAATTCGTTTAGTTCTTCACTTTAAAGAAAATCCGTTGCTCTCCCCGGCAACGGCGCCAAAAATTGATTAGACTAAGAAGGTATACTTATTATGAGTATAAAAATGTATTTTATGTACCCTTTCTTGTCTCCGCTATAGCATAAGGCTATACCGAGTCGAATCTCAGGGAGAGCTAGCGATGGAAGCGTTACGAATCGTAGTGAAGAAAGTAAACGAGAATTCTTCTATGCTAATAAAAATAATGAATCAAAGGAAAAAGAAACTAAAGAAAGGATGGATATGTTCATGATGGAAATATTCGGAAAAGAAATCAAGATTGGGATTTGGTATTCACAAGAAAAGGAAAGAAGACTTGTAAAAGAATAGATGGAAGAAAACCATGACTAGCTTACCTTGCTAACTTGCCAAGACTTACTAGACTCCTTGATAGCGAATGCGTGCCTCATGTTGTCACTCCATCAGCGTGGGATTCGTCTTGCGTTTTGACCTAATTACTTTCTCACTTGGATGACGGGAGGTTTTACCCATCGGAGAAGAGAAGATCATCCAACTTGCAAGATGAAATAAAGCAATCACCCATGAGTTAGTGAAGATGGCAAGGCTAGTGGTTAGCTAGTACATGGTAGGAAAATTAGCTACAAGCCATAAGAAAAGTAAAACAAAGCATGAATAAATTGCAAGAATTAAAGCAAGAAATAAAGGAAAGCAAGTAAGAAAGCAAGTAAACTAGAACCAAACTCAAGTAGAGGAAGGAGAATGGATGAATCCTTGTTGCTTCAAGTTGTCACACCTTGATTACACAAGCTCTCTCTCTCACAATCTCTCTCTTTTACAATGAATTCTAGGGAAAGAGAAGAAGGATCTAAAGAACTAAACCTAGAGAAAAATTAAACAAAATTACAACAACTAATGATTTTCCTCTCTTCTCTGTTCAGTCTCTGCTCGCAGGCCAGGTGCAGGTATTTATAGCCCCCAGGAGAAGGATCCAGAACCCAGTCTGTTGGCGCAAAATCTGGGGCTCAACGGCCCCAGATCTGCCGCGGGGGCGCGGCACAACTGAAGCCGTTGGCTAACAGATTTCTGGTGTGAAGTTGTTACGAGGTTGTTAGCCACGTGGCCTTCTAGAACCTTGGGTTGTTGCGCGGATCTCTCTGGATTCTGGATTAGATTTGGGCTTTATCTTGATCTTTGAATAAATCACTTTAATTATTGCTAATTAAAGTGATTAATTGGTTTTCTCTTCATTAGAGTGTGTACCTGCAAATATATAGAGAAGATTAGTAAAAATCATGTATTTATTACAAAAATGCATGGGAATAATGAGGTAAAATATGCAATATTGGATCACAATCAATTTGTTCTACGCGTCAAGCGATGACTCGCTGCAAAATTAATCGAGCCACGCGCCGCGTATCTTTGCGATACATTAAAAATTGATTTGTTCCACGCGTCAAGCGATGACTCGCTGCAGAGCTAATCGAGCCACGCGCCGCGTATCTTCGCGAATCCTTGTGCCTATATATAAATGGCAACAGTCAGAGAGATACCTCTTCTTCTCCGAGCGCATTTGTTTAGAGAAAAAAAAGAGTTCTTCTTTCTCTGTTCATCGCCATTCTTAATCACCAATGGCACCTAAGACCAAGCCAACCACATCTTCTTTAAGAGCGACCGTCGCCGAGGCCCAGAGGGGCGGTTCCTCTGCGCAGGAAGTTCTTTTCCCAGGTATAACGCCGTTTGCACTTCACCATTACTGGAGGCTCATAGAACACAGAAAACAAACTGTGTTTGATTCTCAGACGCGGTCTCAGACGCGATCTTTGAGTTGATAACTAAGGCGCGGGTTTGATGACCCGGTGCCAGTGAGTCTTGCATTTTGGATTCTTCACTTAGAATATTTCTAATTGTGAAGAGTTCGGACGCGGACTTGAAGATTTTTCATCAGGTGCAGGTTTTTGATGAATCTGGCGCCTGAGCCCAAGTACTTAGAGAATTTTCATAAGTCTTGGTTTGCAAAACGCGGACTTGATCCTGGCGTTCTGTGACTTCAGGTGCTGATTTTTATGAATCTAGCGCCTGAGCCCAAGTACTTAGAGAATTTTCATAAGTCTTGATTTGCAAAACGCGGACTTGATCCTGCTGGTTTTATGCCGGGATGCGGATTCGCAGGTCTGAACGCGGATTTGATAATTCCTGCGTCCAGTATTTCGTCTGCGTCTGAACGCAGATTCGCAGGTCTGGACGCGGACTTGATAATTCCTGCGTCCAGTATCTCTTCTGCGTTTGGACTATAGACACTTAGCATTTTTCTGATAAAGTGTCTGATTAAATGCTCTTTTCTTTTGCAGTGCCACACCCTTCTGCCCCACTCGCCAAGAAGCGCCACTTTGGACATGTAAGTGGTGCTGACCGTGATCTGGCCTTTGTGCTACGAAGGACAGTACCTGTGACTGCTGACAAGTCGCAGGAGCGCCAGAAAAGGCTCTCCAATGTTGATATGACAACTCTTCGGGTACTTATGACCGATGCCGCATTCACAACGGATGATCGCGTCAAGCTGGAGAAGCCTGCCTTCTTCTTCGGAGATCGTGTCGGCGATGGCGGCTATTCCATGTATGACGGAAATTATAGATGGCTCCGTCAGATAGGGGATAGAAGATTCTTCCTTCCAGAAATGGAGAGGATGTTCCCGCTATCTTATCTCCAGCACATGTCCGTCCCTCGAAAAATGAAATGGGACGTTTCCTGATACGTCCCTGAGATTACCCTCGGCGACTTGGGCTCCCAGAGGGTATACCGTCATGATAGTCATGACAGGGCGGTTCTCGGCCTGTTCCCCGGGTCGCGCAAGTCTGAGCTCCCAGTCGGAGAGATACCAAAGCTCGGCACTACCTTCCTCAACGCGTTCATTAAAGCGGAGGGTGATTTTCCGGTTGAGTTCCGTGCGCCCGGGTGGGTCCATTCCACCGAGAAGTATTGGTGGTGCAGGATGGTGAGCTTCGTCCTTGCCGATCTTGGAGATCTGCTAGAGCATGTGGGACTGTACCCAGCAGTCAGGGCTGTGCAGTATGGCATCCCGCCGAGTTCTCAGAACTTCTTCGGGGTCCTGGAGCGCTACAATTCCTTGACGGGGACATTCTTCACCCCGGTCGGAGAGATGAGCCTTGCACTGCACGAGTTGCATGAGGTCTCGAGGCTGGCAACAGGGGATTCTCCCTATGAGGAATATATCCCAACCACTGAGGAGCTCAACCTTATGAAAGAAGGGTTTCCTCAACTGTACGAGACTTATTGGGAAGTGTTATGTCACTTTCATATTTTCGGCCAGGTAACTACTTGGAGGTCGGGAGGAATCAAGCAACTGTCTTGGGCCAGTTACTTGTTCAACAATGTCAATAAGAAAGACCTTCCAATAATTCGACTGGCTCCCAGCTCTGACAAGGAAATCGAAGACAGGATCGACCAGGCTCCTGAAGGCTTCTACACCACGGATTCGAATGAGGACGGTTTCAAGCCTGACATGGTCTTTGAAAGCTTTCACCATCAAGCCCGGACCCCTATCTCTGATCGAGCATTGTTGGCGGGCTTCTTAATGTTGTGGCTGAAGCGTTGTGTGGTGCCCACGCTGCCACATGAAGTCATTGTTGCCGATGTAGTGTACCCGGCGATGCTCCTGGCCTATGGCAGACCCATAGCCCTTCTTCCGGCCATGGCGGCTGGCATTCAGAGCAGGTTGCGGGCGTTAACCCACAACTTCTGCGAGCCAGGGAAGGCTGTCAACTCCCATGGCCAACCGATCCTTGACTCAGAGGGGAAGCCGACGGTGAAACGCCCCAACCCTCGGATCAAGCTGCCTTACACATACCTCATGGCTTGGTACGTGATGCACTGCCCTTCCCTGATGACGCCGGTGCCTTGGAGTGAGGATGTCGCCCCTTTTTTACAGCGGTTGGAGGGTTCGGACTGGCGTAATACTTATATGTATTTCGTCCGAAAGTGCATTTCAGATGCTTCGAACTACCAGCTCAATCGCTGCTTCCCTGAGATCCCTGGCGCATCTTTCGGGGATCTATTTACTGATTCCGCGGGTCCAGATGACTTCACGAGGTTGTCCGCGGGGTCTTCTGGTGGTTGATCAATATTCGACCCGGATATGTGCTTTTCCGACAAGGGACTACATGCACAATCGAGCCGTACATGCCGAATCGTTTCGCCCGACAGTTCGGCTACAACCAACTCTACGTCGGCAATCCCAATGCTCGACTCGCCTTTAAAGGGAACTTGTTCGAAGGTGCTCGGGCTTGGTACTACAGTGTGGCCGGAGGGACGGAAGCAACTTTCCGTCTACCTATGGAGGGCTCAAAGTGCCGTATGAGCTTCAGCTTCTGCTCCTGGTACTTCCAAGTCAACCAGACACCACATTTTGCTCCGGAGTATTCATGCATTGAGAGTATCAATGCAAATCTCGAAGCAAGGTCGGAGTTCGGTAAACGCTCGCGAGGCGTCGAGCAGTACCTGAAGGCTCTGAAGGAGGTCGGGAGAAGGTCAAGGGAGGAGCCGCGAGCAACAAGGGCGGAGTCGCGACCAAGCAGGGCTCGACAGGCGGTGGGCAAGCGTCGTCAAGGCTCTACTTCCACTGCTAAGCCTACCTCAAAGAAGGTTCGGAGAGACTTGACGGCTGTAGTTTCTCGACCCGCGGACATCCCTTCTGGTATTGGGGAGCCGAGGGAGGAAGAGGTGGACAAGGACGACACTCCCTTATTCCATGCCCGCAGGTTACACCGCAGGAGCCTCAGGATTGCAGAGGAGGGGGAGCCTGCTGACAGACCCACCGCCACTGACGAGACCGAGCAGCTCGAGGTCGATATAATGAGCGGAGTCGATGTTGAGATTCCGGGGATCTCAGCTCAGCCCGAGTCTTCCTTAGCTCAGAGGAGGGATGAGGCACAACAACCTGGGTCTCCTTCTGTCTTCATCTCTAGTCCTCGGATGGTTGACCCCAGCCCTACCACTGGGGTGTTTAGAGGCAAGGCTCCGGCTACCGAGGCCTCTAACGTTGAATTGCCGTCTTCCTTATCTGCAGAGGAAAGCGATTTTGAGGACGAGGTCGACTATGGTGACGAACCCGCTCCTCCTGATCCGAGCAAATTCTCACACATCTCGGAGGAGGAAATACATGGGTGTGAGCCGGTGACGACGTCACCACCAGCGGTTGCTCCTGCTGAAGGTACTCTTTTCACCTTCTGACCTAATTTCCCTTTTCATTTTGAAGAGGAGGCTTTAACATTCTCCTTTTATGCTGCAGGATTGGCTGAGGATACCGAGGCTGCAACCTCTTCGCATATCGAGGAGATGGTGCGAGAGTTGACCCAGCCGGAAGGAGTTGAGATTCCAGTTGCTGAGGCAACCACCGAAATCGGGGAGGCTTCTACTCTGCAGGAAGAGGAGGCCACCACTGAAGTCAGGGAGACTTCTCCTCTGCAGGGTTCGCCTAAGGATTCGACATCTTTGGACCTCCAGCTTGGTAAGGAAGTTTTGATGTCCTGGATGTTTCTTTTTTTTTTTACCATTCTGGCTAATGTTGAGATTACTTGCAGAGAGAACTGAGGGGGCCCAGGCAGAGAGTCTGACGGTCGATGTCCCTCCGGAAGGCCACACGGCCCAAGCCTTGGCTGAGGTTTCTGAGGAGGTCGAGCTCACTACTCTGTCATCGGCTGTGGAGGTTCCTGCAGAGGTGGTACCCTCAGAAGTGCCAGTGGCTGCTTCTACTCTTGCCGTACCCGTGGTCAGCTCGACTCTTGCACCAACAGAGCCGATCTACGTCCCCCAACCCGTGATAGAAAGGGGATCGGGGAGCACTTCGGATGATGATATCATGGAGCTTTTGACACGCCAGGCGGTGCAGCAGTTCCTTACCTCGATGCGAACATGCATCGATTTCATCCAGACTAGGGGTAGCTCCCTTGACTTTGCCCAGATGTTTCTCGGAAACCAGGTCGAGAATATCCAGTTGGTCGGAGGCTCTTCGCTAGCCCAGGCGAGTCAGCTGCTGGTGGACCAGCTAGGACAGCACCTGAGAGAGCCTCGATCCCTGGAGGATGATGCTAGTTCATCCCACGAAGCCCAAGAAACGCTGAACAGGCTCTTTATTGCTCAAGAGCAGGAGCGAAGAGAGGTGGAGGAGAAGATCACCGATAGCACTCGTCTTCTTGAACGTGTCCAGGCTGATCACCAAAGGCTGGCGATTGAGTCCGAGGAGTCAGAGACGATCATACAGGCTGCAAAGCAGGCTATCCTTGACTCTCGAGCTGTTATAGCCAGGGCTGAGGCCATGATTGTTTTCAACGAACAGAGGCTTGCTACCTCTGAAAAGAGGCTAGCCGAGTTAGAGGTCGCCAAGGCTCAAACTGAAGCGGACCTTTCTGTTCGTTCGTCTGAGCTGGAATCCCTCCGAGTGCAAGCGCAGGGATTTTTGTCTGAAGCGGATCTGCGGGCCCGGGCTCTCATGGAGGTTGAGAAGGCGCGTCAAAATAAGATACATCGCCTTAGAGAGCAAATCCGTTCTTTGGCGTACCAGGACTTGTAGCCTTCTCTTTTTTTTTAGAAAAGGACACTCTGTTTACTGAGAGTGTTTTGTATTAACTTTTATCATTTTTGATATAATAAAAGTCTTTGAAGTTTTTGGTTCCACCTCCTTTGTTGCTTTGCTGTGATGAATTCGACCTCTTGATCACAATCTTTGATTAACTGACTGTGAATGCCGAACTTAGGTAAGACTATGTCCTTTAAATGAAACGCGGCGTTTGACCCATAGGAAGACGCGGTCATCAGTTCGCAGAGAAAAACGCGGCTTTGAGTAACGCGAGTCTGTCCTGCCAATGAAGACGCGACTCGAGCGGACGCGAGGGACGCAGCCTTGTATATTTTCCCATTAATCTCAGAATGGACTAAGTCCTTTGCTGAGTCAAGTGTGAAATGGGCCCTGTTTGCTGAAGGGACGCAATCCTGAGTCACGCGGACTTTCCTTTGGAACACGGGTGGACGTCATTTATTTTGAAAAAAGAGACGCGGGTTCCAGGACGCGGTTTTCCCATCATGTATGTGGCCTGACATAAAGACCTTATGAGATCTTTGAACGTCAAGTCTTTAATGTCAATTGGACGTCCAGTCTTCACTGACGATTGGGAAACCGGGTCATCCGTTGTTTCCCGAAGCAGTTGTCCACGCGTCGATTCCTCATTGGACTTGGGCATTAGTACCCTTTAATGTAAAACCGGCGCGGGCGGCTGGAGACCAGCGTCTTCAACGTTTCCCGAAGCGACGCTCCATGTGTCAGCTTCTCATTGGACTTTGACAATCGTGCGGTCATTAACGCCGACGGTTCCGATTAATGAACCATTAATGACGTTACCAGGAGCGGCCTATAAATAGGGGCTCGCCTTCTTCAGCAGTCCCAATCTTAGACTATTTTCCCTTTTGAGAGAATGGTTGCTCTGAGAACTTCCGCCCTCTTCAGAGTTTCTAACAGGGGTACTGTCTTCATGGATGAAGACGACTCCAGGGAAGAAGATGACCCAGAGCTTTCATGCTTCTGTTTGGTCTCTTCAGGACAAAGTGTCTCTCTGATCACCTTCTATGTCTATGTTCTGATGCAGACAGAGGCCTCTGCTGGTATGCCGTCCTGACTTGCCGTGATGTTTCTAGTCCACCCAAGTTTGCACTTTGGCACCACCATTTGGGTTTCCTTATGAAGTCTGAGTTGGTGCATTCCTTCTGGAATTTGCGCCGCCGACTTAAACTTCTCTGGACGCGAGTACAGAAGTGTTTGGCACTTGGCGCTGACTTTGTTCATGAAGCTCGCGTTTTAAGGCCACTGACTTGGATGAATTCCAATTCGGGCTGAAGGTCTCAGACCCGAATCTTGCAACTCCTGTTTATTCAACAGAGAGATGGCAGTTTTCGGCGTCTGAGTCTTTTCGCGTCTCGCAGATGCAAATCTTAGACTGCGTTTGAATCCTGTGTGTATCACAGTTTTAACAATGCGTCTGTTTCTGTTGACGCGGTATTTTGACTCACTGCGCGGGCTCATTCCCGCGTCTGAAGTCTTCGACAATAGCCGCGTCTGTCACTTAGTTTTCTTTGTTGAAGTACACTAAGTTCCAGATTTTCTAACCCCCTTGTTTACTCCTTGTAGGTAGGCTCGATTATCCGTTTTCAGGTTTGCTGGGCCCCTGGAAGAATACTTTCAGCCGGCGGACTTGTTCGATGTTCGTCCACAAGGGAATATATTATGGTCCTCGTCGTCCACAAGGGAATATATTATGTCCCTGATGAGGAATCGACCCTCGCCAAGGTCTCTTCAGGTTCACTGCACCAATCATGCCTGCTGGCAAGAGATGGTCAGAGTGAATATGGCGGCGAGGGGGCTACGATGGATGAGGTGGCAGATAGAATCCTCTTCCTCTCACACTCCAGAAGTAACATCGAGGACTCTTCATGTCTGCTGGATGGCCTGCTGGGGAAAGAGATGTTAATGAATGAAGGATTGCAGGACTTTCTGCTGCCACCGGACCTCAAGAACACCATTGCTCTTAACTTAGTCAGTTAGGGCTCTTTCGATATTTACATCATGCATCGTGGTGCAACCAGC
Organism: Agave tequilana; assembly: GCA_038442645.1. Classification (NCBI taxonomy): domain Eukaryota; kingdom Viridiplantae; phylum Streptophyta; class Magnoliopsida; order Asparagales; family Asparagaceae; genus Agave; species Agave tequilana. The sequence goes on from JAVJIF010012410.1 coordinate 42,033, forward strand.
TTTTATTGTCGTCACAAACATCACGCACTTGGAATCAGACGCGGCTTTAAGGAATGAGTGCAACCTCTGAGAGAGAGAGAGGGACTTCTTTGTACTCCTTAATTGTAACACTCAATCTTATTGTATAAGAGAGCGTTCTGATTGTAACACTCAATCTTATTGTATAAGAGAGCATTTTGTATCACTTTCATATGCCTGGAAATAAATAAAAGTGACACTTTTCTTCTTGCCTCTTTCATTGTCTTGAACTTTTTGTCTTCAGTTAGACTCATAGAAGCAAAGAATCTTTGACTTTGTCAAAATTATGATGATAATCTTAATAAGTCAAACTTTGTAGGGAAAGATCCTATTTCAGGAACTCTCACAATACTGTCAGAGGTGTAATATTAACTTGACAGAGATGAAATAATTTTTGGTGGACCTGCCACTTCATAAGAGAAAGTGACAAGTAGAATTGGTACCCCCAGGGAGGGTGAACTTTTATCAAGTGTTTGGGATTTAACTTGATTGAGCTCAGCTGGGGATTTGATGGAAACACTGTTGATGGTGTAATATTAACCTAACAATGCTTTTAGGTAGGCTTGTTATTCTGTTGAAGAGAATACCAAGAGAGACTAGACTCGTAGGGAATCTAGGAAAGTTTGTTACCGTTAGAGGTGTGATATTAACTTAACGGGTTGAAAGTGGTCTTGTCAGAAGTGTAATGTTAACTTGACAAGGGTGTGAGTCAGAGGTGTGATATTAACTTAACTCAGAAGTGTCACTGTCATAGGTGTAATGTTTAACTTGACAGTGAGGGTAATGCTAGAGGTGTAATGTTGAACTTGGCATTGGTCATCTCGGCTTGTATAAGGAAGTCCGAGGGAAAGTCATGGCCATAGGTGTATTGTTTAACTTAGCAATGACTTGATGCTAGAGGTGTAATGTTAACTTAGCATCCTCCATTTCAGCTTCGATATGGAAGTCTGAAGAAAAGTGACTGTTAGAGGTGTAATGTTAAACCTGACAGAAACCTGATTACTGTTTAGAGGTGTGGTGTTAAACTTTAACAGTAATTTGTCAGAGGTGTAGTATTAACTTGACAGAAATTGATTTGCGATATGAGCAATTTGAGGACCTGTCATTCTATTGATGAGAATTGACAAGTGAAAATCTGAAGTGCCAGAGGTATAGTGTTAACTTGGCAAATTTGAAAGTTTGATACTCCGTGTAGAGTTGACAAGCAGAATTTGTACTCAACAAGGAATATTGAAAGGTTTCCGTTACCAGAGGTATAGTGTTAACTTAGTAATGGTTGTATTTTGTAGACCTACCATTCTGTGGATGAGAATTGGTAAGGGATTTTAGAGGAAAGAGTGGAGCCAAGTCCACTTAGGATTTTTAGCAAACCCTCAGCTATCAACGGATTTGAGGTGCCTTTACCAACTATCGTTTGAGTTGGGCTAGCCATGCTATTCCCCTCAGCATGATGAGTTGTCGAAGACTTATATTAGGCTTAGAAGCCAACATTTTCCTCTATCCTTAGCCGTCGGAGGCGTTGGATGTTAATGAAGAAGCTCTTCTTGTTTTGATCAGAGGTGTACTTTTAACTTGATCAGAGGAGTACTATTAAGGATAGTACTTTTTCAAGAATCGGCCATTGATCGGCATCATGAGTGTATCGCCATTTGAGGTTATGAGGCGATATGACCCATTCGAGTAGACTGACTCTACTACGAATGGTCCTTCCCATTTGGGTTGGAACTTTCCTTTTGTCTTGTGCGTCATCACCATGGGTCTTTTGACGGCTAAGACTAGGTCGCCTTTCTTGAAAGTTCGTACTTTTTCTTGTTGAAGGCTCTGGTAATACGAGCTTGGTAGAGCTCGATTTGTTGTTGGGCCTGCAGACGTTTATCATCTAAAGCCTCCAATTCCTGGAGTCGCTGTCGATGCTTCTCCTCTGTTGTCATCTCCGCTGTCAAGGCGACGCGTAGAGATGGAATTTGGATTTCCAATGGGAGCACGGCTTCGCACCCATAGACCAAAGAAAATGGCGAAGCTTTAGTTGGGGTTCGCACAGTTGTGCGATAAGCCCATAAGCATTCACCCAGCCTGTCGTCCCAGTCCCGTTGACTTTTCGAGACGAACTTCTTGAGAAGCTTGCCAATGGTCTTGTTGAAAGTTTCTACGAGGCCATTAGCGGCAGGATAGTATGCCGTTGAGGACACACTCTGGATTCTGAACTTGGCACAGAATCTCTGGAAAGCCTGGCTGATGAACTGAGGTCCATTGTCATGGACAATTCGTCGAGGTACACCGAAATGGTAAATAACGTGATGTTTCACGAACTTGATCACGTTCGACGATTTGACCTCCTTCAAAGGAATGGCCTCAGCCCATTTAGAGAAATAATCGGTTATTGCCAAAATAAACCGATGTCCCTTTGACGATGGTGGGCTGATAGGACCAACCACATCCATCCCCCACATTTCAAATGGCCAGGTAGAGGTCGTAGAGTGGAGGTACCCTGGTGCTTGATGGATGAAATCGCCGTGCACTTGGCAGGCGTGACATCTCTTGGCATAAGTGATGGCGTCGGCAATCATCTTGGGCCAGTAGTAACCCAATCTTTGGAGTCGATGTGTCAGTTTTGGGCCAGGTTGATGAGCTCCACACATACCATCGTGGGATTCTTTCAATACCTCTTGGGCCTCCTTTGGTGAGAGGCACCGGAGCAAGACTCCGTCATGCGATCGACGATACAATGTTCGTATAATCGCATTGTAGTAAAATTTAGGGGCTTTCTTTCGAATGGCAGCCGCCTCTTTAGTGTCTTCAGGCAGAATGTTGTATAAGACGAAATCAATGTAGGGGAATCGCCAGTCTTTAAGCTCTGGACCGGTTGACAATTCCATTACTTCTTTGCCTTGACAATCTCCCTTTGACTCCTGATAGCCCTCGAGAGCATTTCTCGGGCAATACAGGTCGTGGCTGTAGACGAATATCTTCTCCATTGCTCCAGCTGGAAGAGCTAAGGAGGCCGCGAGGGATGCGAGTGCATCCGCGTGCGCATTTTGCCTGCGCGGTACATGGTCGATGTAGAAGCTTGTAAACCCCTCGGCCATGCGGACAGTTGCGTTATGGTAGGGTACTAGGTCCTCATGTCTGACTTCATACTCTCCGTGAACTTAGCTGACGATGAGTTTAGAGTCGCCGTATGCCTCGAGATTTTTAACGCCAATCTCATCGGCGAATTGCATCCCAATCAAAAGGGCATTGTATTCCGCCACATTGTTGGAACAAGGCTCAGTTAATGAGACAGCTCGGGGAATCACATAATTTTGTGGGGATACGAGTACTACTCCTACCCCCGCTACTACGTGTCCCTTTGGGCTTGTTCTTGATGCACCGTCGAAGAAAAGTTGCCATACTTGACTTTCGAATGATGTCTGAGTCAGGCAGACTTCAGCAACTTCATCTGGGAGATCCTCGTAGACTTTGGCTGCCCTCAGATCTGGGTGCTCAGCTAGGAAATCCGCTATCGCTTGACCCTTAATGGCCTTCTGTGGTAAAAATTGCATCTCATATTGGGAGAGCAATATGGCCCATTTTGCCAGCCGGCCGTTTAATGATGAAGGCTTAGTCATAAGTAACCTCAGGGGTTGACTTTTGATATGACGTTTATAGTTTGGCCTACCAGATAGTGCCGCATTTTCTGAATAGCGAACACTAATGTCAAACATTCCTTCTCGATCGGGTTATACCGATGTTCGGCTCCGATCATTGTTCTACTCAGATAGTAGATTGCTTGTTCTCGCCCTTGATCATCATTCTGAGCTAGTAGAGCTCCCAAAGAATGATCCATTGCTCGAACGTATACCAGGAAAGGCTTTCCGGATACCGGAGCTGCAACGACTGGTGGTTGAGTGAGGTATTGCTTGATTTCCTCAAACGCTTGTTGGCAAGCGTCATCCCAAATGAATGAGACACCCTTCTTCATTAGCTTAGCGAAGAGTTGACATCTTCCGGAGAGGTTTGATATAAACCGGCGGATGTACGCCAATCGTCCCTACAATCCCCTGAGTTCTTTGAGATTTCTCGGGGGTTGCATCTCCTGGATAGCACGAACCTTTTTCGGGTCCAAGTGAATTCCGGTGGATGTTACAACAAATCCTAAGAATTTGCCACTGGCCACCCCCAGGAAGGACTTTGTGGGATTCATCTTCAATTGATGAGTTCGCATGATGTCGAAGACCACCTTCAGGTCCGCTTATGTGATCACCTTTAGTGCGGCTTTTTACCGCAATGTCATCAACATAACATTCCACCGTTTTGTGTATTTGCTGATGGAAAATGGCGTTCATGGCCCTTTGGTATGTTGCCCCTGCATTTTTCAATCCGAAGGGCATGACGGTGTAGCAATATACCCCTAGAGGTATCCTGAAGGAGGTATGCTTTTCGTCATCAGGATACATTTTGATTTGATTGTATCCTAAGAACCCATCCATGAAGGACATTCGTTCGAATCCACAAGTATTGTCAATCATGACATCTGTGATCGGCAATGGGAATTCGTCCTTGGGGCAGGCCTCGTTTAGATCACGGAAGTCAATGCAGATCCGGATCTTCCCGTTTTTCTTGGCGACGGGGACGATGTTGGCTACCCAGTCGGGATGTTGTTCTTCCCTGATGAAGCCAGAATCAATAAGTTTTCTGACTTCTGATTGAATTGCCTCCATTATTTCTGAACGAAACCGTCGCTGCTGCTGTTTGACAGGCTTTACGTCCGGATGGATGTTGAGGTGGTGCATAGCCACTTGAGGATCGAGTCCTGGCATGTCCTCATAACTCCAGGCGAAGACGTCCATATACTCTTGTACAAGAGATATTAGATCCTTCTTCTCCGAAGGTGACAGGCTGTCACTTATGAAGATGGACTTAGGGTTAGCCTCATCTCCTAGGTTGATTTGAACAACCTTGTCTTCTGTGGGTGGCTCGCGTTGTTCAAATCGGGTATCCCAAAGAGTAGTTAAATGTTTGATCCAAGGATCTGTATCAGATTGGATCATTTCTTCATCTCCATCTTCCAGGTGGCTTGTCGAAACCATGTTCACTGAAAGTTCCTTGAAGATGTTACCGACACTGACATCTGACTCCCAAGATGACGTGTCTGAAGAGTAATCGTTGTTCGACGATTCTTGAGAATCGGAGGCTGATGGGACCGGAGTTGATACATAGCCCAACCCCCGGCGTGTCTGATGGTAATAATCGGGGACCTTCCCTTTCGGCACAAAGGATCGAAGCAGCGTCCTCCTTCCTTTGCCGAAGTTTAACCCGGGTCTGTTGGTCAGGTCGTACCCCATGCATCTCATCATTTTGAGTGCTTTTGGTTCATAATGACCGAACTGAGGGGATTCCTCCTCGCCTTTCGATTCTTCGCGGGGCGTTGGTTCAGACGAGATTCGCCCAAAGAGAATTGGTTTTTGGCCTTTCCGTCTTGCTGGAACCATAAATATAGATTCTTGCGCATTACCATTATCTTGGTATGTCTCGAAGGACGACTTCACTGGTACATGCAGCGATGTCAAAGCATCTACTGCCGACCAGGGGTCATTGTCTACTTTAGTACTAGTGTCTGATGGTACTGAATCAGAAGCAAACACAGAAAAATACGCAAAATCTAAAGCTTCATTAATATACCAACCGCCTACATCGTCGGTGGTATTATCAACATCGAGCTTATTAGTGCTCTTTACAAGTGGTTCTAACTCCCACAGGCACTCTTCTTTCTCGGGCTCGGTGTCAGCTTCGTTACCAGAGTCTGGCTCTCTGGTTGCGGGACTTCATCCGTCTCCACCGGATCTTGGTACAGCAAAGAGTCGGTGAAATAATTCTCGACCCCTTTGAACGGATACCTTTCGGCGATCAACGTCTGCACCTTTCCACTCCCGTCAATGTATTTCATGACTTGGTGGAGAGTGGAGGGAACGATAGAGTTGCGGTGTATCCACGGTCGTCCCAGCAATAGATTGTAAGAAGTATCAGCGTCGATAATATAGCATGTCACTTCCGACTTGAGGTCTCCAATCCGGCATTTGAGCTTGATTTTGCCCATCGGACGGGTCTGGTTGGCATTGAACCCATAGATAGTTGTCTGGGTAGGGCTCAAACGATGGGTAGGAATGCCCAGATGCTGCATGACCCGTCGAGGCATGATGCTCAACGCGGACCCTGGATCTACCTGAATGCGGTTCACCTCAGACGATCCAATATACCCTGTAAAATACAGGGGTCGATCATGCTTCCCTTTAACCTGCATATCGTCTGCTGTGAAGGTAATGCAGGGAGCATTTGGGGAGGTGTGGAGGCAATTCTCTACATCTTCCTCCTTCGGCACCTGGGTCATGAAGACCTCGGCATTTGCCAGAGCTTCTTGTAGAGCTTCTCTGGTTGACTTTGATAGCCTCAGAAGTTCATACAAGGTAATGCGTGCCGGGATGTTGGCTAGTTGAGCCAGGACATCAAAGCGGTAAGGCGCCGTAGATCCTTCCGCGAGGTCCTTTTGAAGGGCTCGAGAAAATCGAGTCTCCTTCTGTTTTTCCACGGGTTGTTTTGTGGAGGGCTTGGTTGGCTCTGCAGCTGGTTGTGGAGGGGTTGCCGCTGTTTCGCCGTACCGCCTCAAGTAGGGCTGTCCTGAGCGGGTTTCCGCCACCAGTTGGGTGGGCTCTGCGGCCATGACTATTGTTTCTTCCTCGGAGTCGGTTAACGAGGGAACATCAGTCTCGGCTTCTCGAGAGGAGGCACCCACCACATTGCAGGATGAAGCCTTTGCCTTGCCTTTGGATTTCCTGTTGGTCACAGTAGTCCATTGCTGTTCATTGACAAGGTCAGGGTGGACCCACATGGTTTCCCCTTGAGGTGTAGGGACGGGTACCAAGCCTTTCTCTTGCTGCTGGTGAGGGTCTGTGTTGACCACTCTCAGCTCTCCCCTTGGGATAGGGACTACTCCAGAGGGTGTCAGAGGTTGTCTTCCGAACTGGAGAACTGACGTCACATTGGCCGTTACCTTCTTCTGCTCTGGTCGGAGCTTTAACACCTCCGCATCAATCAGAGCTTGAAGGATGTCCTTGAAGACGTAGCAGCTTTTGGTAGGGTGCCCCAGCATCCTGTGGTACAAGCAATAGGTGGGATTGTCGGTCTTGCCGACTTCCTCGGGGCGCCGAGCTTCAGGGAGCTTCAGTCGGTTACTCTTGTTGAGTAGTTTAAAGAGTGAATCGACATGTTCCTCCTTGAAGGAATATTGTTTGTTGGCGCGAGGCTGACTTGAAGAGCCACTCGCCTTGCCAGATTGAGATTTGGCGGGAGATTTAGTCTCTGTTGCCAAATTATCCTTCCGCTTTGTCTGGAGGGATGTGTCTGGCGCACGCCTCGTTGACCTCTCAGGTCTGGGCTTACCTTCTTCCGCTCTGACGCGAGCAACAATCTCCTCAGCCTGTTCACCTTGTTGGACTAACTGTTTCCAGGTGCGGCTTTCAGCAACTCCTATTTGAGCAAGGAGTGAGGTTTGGAGATTGTGGCGGCATGTTTCCACCAGGGTGGCCTGGGTCATGCCGCTTGGACACCGGAGTGCCATGTTCTGAAACCTTTCCACGAAAGACTTGACGGACTCTCCCTTTCGCTGTTTAGTAGCCAAAAGGGTGGGCATCGTGACTTCCGAGTCATCCTCGAAGAAGCGTATTAAGAAAAGCTTCTCCAAATCGCCCCAGTTCTTGATAGAACCTTCTGGGAGCTTCATAAACCATTCAAAGGCCAACCCTTTCAGGGTGCCGATGAACAGACGCGCCAAGAAGGCATCGTTGTCTACTACGTTCCCGGTTTGAGATTTGAAGTAGTAGATGTGCTGGTTGGGTGACCCCTTCCCGTCGAATGCTTGGAGGGTTGGAGCCTTGAACTTAGGAGGGTATGGAACTAAATCCCACTCAGCCGGATAGGGCCGGACCACACCTACTTCTTAGAGGTCTTTGCGATTGGCAACGGCCTCGAGGCGTCGCTCCAGTTGACTCATTCTTTTAGCATGAGCCTTTCCCTGGTCTTGGTCGCCCTTTACTAGCGACGCGGGTTTGGACGAACCGGAAGTAGATCGCCGCGTCTCCTCAGAAGGTTCAGAAGATGAGCTTTCTCCCTTTCTCCCTTTACCCTTTGACTTTTTAGGAGGAGACCTCCTCCTGTCTTCGAGCAGCTGTGCAATCGCCTGCTTGAGGGAGTTGATAGATTCCTGTTGAGAAAGAATCATATCCATTTGTGCCTTCTGGATCTGTTCTAAACGCTTAGCCGTCTCTTCAGGAGTGCCTGTCATGTAGGCAGAGGTCTCCTTCTCGACGGAAGAGTTCGAAGCCCTTGATTCCGCTACGGCGGAGTGAGAATCATTCACTTTAATGCCATGGGCTAGGGCATTATAGTCAATTGGGGGAATGGCCCCGGTCCGGGTGCGAGTGTGTTGATACACCCCTTCCAGTTCAGAGTCAGACTCGTCTGAGCTGACTGCAAGTTGTTTTCCCTTGCTCCTGCTTGTCATATTCGCAGTGAGCTCCAGGTATTCAACGTCAGAGAAGGTTCTCCTTCTGTGGGAGCGTCTTCTTTTAGCTGACGGGGGAATCAGGGTCAGCTGTCTGACTAAAGACTGCTGATGTACGCCTGATCCGCAACGGCACTCAGAGAGCATATGGATAAGCCGTTGACAGCAACACGACGAAGTGGCTTGATTGGCACTTCTTTTCTTCGTCAAATAATCCCTCAAATCCATGGGAGGGGGATTGAAAAGATTAGCCTCACAACGTCGAAGACGGGGGGCATCCGTATACTGTACAGCCGGGACGCAGGCTTGTTGGACGCGGTTCTCGCGCCGTAGCTGTTCAGCGCGCGTCTGGCGTCTCTGTTGAGACAAAACGCGCCTGTCGCGTTGCTGCTTGGTGTGTCGGGGTAGAGACACTTGAGAGAGGATGGGCTGCTGGGCCCCACGCCTATGGGCGCGTGCCTCTTGTGCTTGACAAGGCACAGAGGCTCCACCTTGGCGTCTGGTGAGTTGGTCCTCAGAGGACCTACCTGAAGGAATCTCGCGTTTGGGCCGCCAAACGCGGACTTCGCGGGGCGCGAGCAAGGCGCCAGTTTGTGTGCTGCGTCCAGCCTCAGTCAGACAACCAGAGGTTCCAACTTGCAGCTGACGCGCACGTCTCCTCTGTCGACGCTCAGCGTTCCGGTTGCGTCGCGGAGGAGGAGAGAGACCAACAACATCCTGATGCTGAACATCAGGGATTTTAACCACGCGGGTCTCCTGAGAGACGCTGACGCGGGTGTTCTGTGCGACGCGGTTGGTCGCAAAGGCAGTTGTGCCTGGGACTACGCGGGCCTTCTGAGAGGCGTTGGCGCGTGCACCTTGCTTGGCACAGTTGGCAGGATGGGCACCCGAGAAAGCCTCAGATCGGGCCTCGGGGCCGTTCCCTGTCGAGACCCGGTGGCAGCCGCGGGCCTTTGGGCTCTTGGAGCCGGAAGAGAGGAACTCTTCGTACTTTGCCTGGTCGAACTCGACAATAAGCGATTCGACCATCTTCCCCTTACGGAGGACGTCATCTTGCACCACGATTTGCTCATCAGTGACAAATGTAGTCCCCAGCGGAGTCGCCATCTCTTGTTTGCGGAGGAAAAAGATAATTAATTCGCGTAAAGTTTCCTTGAATCAATTGAAAGTTTACAACGGATTAATACTCCGATTACAAGGGAGGGAGGATGTTGAGTCTTGAATCCTCCCTTTGTTTAATGCTGGGTTCTTCGTGTGGCGGTGGAGAGTGAATCTTGTTCTCCGTTGACCGGATGACCGTCGGGATCGTCAGGGGATCTTCTCTTTGGCTGGTAGAGGGAGTAACACAGCTCTGTCTACCAAAACTCTCAAAGAGAAGGTAGGCAAAGAGCAGCTTGTACACAGCAAGCTTGACGAAGAGTTGAGCTCTCTCCTTTTTCTGCCATGTCTTGTCGTCTGATTGCCTCTGATTGCCTTCTCTTCTTTTTTTTTTTGATCGCCCCGACCTCATAGCAAATGAGGCTATTTATAGGGGTCCTAGGGAGTGAACGTGCCCCCTAAAAACGCTCCACAATGAGGGGCTGCCTCCCCGCTATATGGGCGGCGACTGGCCTCATAACCAGGGCGGTTATAACCAAGGCGCGGGTTTCAACCCACGCGCCTTGATATTGAGACGCGGGTGTTGAGCCAACGCGCCTTGATGTTGAGACGCGGGCGTTGAGCCAACGCGCCTTGATGTTGAGACGCGGGCGTTGAGCCAACGCGCCTTGATGTTGAGACGCGGGTGTTGAGCCAACGCGCCTTGATGTTGAAACTCTGCTTTTTAATGGCTTGTCTTTTAGTGATTTTTAGACAGCCTACAGCAGTGATGATGAAAGAGGTAAAGGAGGATTGGATCTCATCGATAGGACGCAGCGGGGCTCGACGGAATTTCAGGCGACGAAGTCGAGGTGTTGTCGAAGGAGATGAGAGGATGACGAAGATTATAACGACGAGAAGGTGCTATCGAAGGTGGTGAAGGTGGTCGGATGACGAGGACTTTATGGCGAGGACCTTGGCGAGGCGGAGGAACTGTCGGTGAGCATCAGAGATAGTGCTGGGAGGTGGTGATCTGCGAAGAGACGACCAATAGAAGCTTGGAAGGGAGACAATGAATGTCTGTTGGATACATCGATAGTGGGATCGTGGTGAGGAAGGCAGTGGAAATTGTGGAGGCCGTGGAGGTTTGTCGGCGGCGATGCCATGGTAGAGGGTGGTGCTGGCGAGGAATGATGCGGCGGTGGAGGGGATCTGTATTAACGTTGTTGAGGACGTTGGGGAAGATGGTGTTAGGGAAGATGAACAGTAAGGAATAATTTTATTATTTTTTCTTTTTAACTTTTTATTATTTTTTTAAACCTAAAAAAGAAGAGAAGAGAAAGAGGTGGAGAGAGTTCTAGGGTTCTGTAGAGGAGGAAGCTAGGGTTTTTGTGAACAAGAAAATAGCAGAATTTTGACTCTGATACCAAACTAATGTAATACGAGAAGGGGAAAAGAAGAAAGGGAAGAAATCAGGATTTTAGAGGATAAAATTGGTTTTGGCTTCAACACTGTAGTGGTCAGTTTTTTGACCCCCTCGAGATCACGACATGTGTCCATCCAGCCCTTTGATGATCGCGACACGTGACCATATCTAGAATCTCTGAAGAAGAATCCTAATCTCATTTAAACTCCGAGCAGTTCAAGCAGCCAAAGGATAGAGATAGTGTAACGCCCCGATCCCGGCGATACGGGGACGTCACTGCAACGTATATACGTAGGTCAGAACTACCCTCCCGTATATACGCTAAGCATCAGTACAGACAAGAATCAGAGTACGGAAGCATATGGTGCATTATACATTCCAACACATATATACAATTACAGAATTATCACCAGAGTGATTACAATATTACATGAATATCATATCACTAATATGCGCAAATGCGAGAGTACAAGGAATATACATAATATGAACGGTATAAAAGGGAGCTCGCATACAAGTATACAAGGATGTACAAGTATGAAAAGTATAAAAGAGCACTCACGAGTTTGCTAAGGAAAAACTCGAGAGGCACAAAGGGGGTCTGGAAGGATGTGGCTCTGGACTGTCGGCTGGAGATCCACGCTACTGCTGCGTTACTCTGAACACACGCTCCTAGCTCCAAGATCTGGACGTGAGAATCCAGGGGAGTCAAATAATACTCCCCAGGCGAGTGTAGAAGCAAAACCAAGTGGTGAAGCAGGGTGAGCACAATAATGCATATATCAAGTAGGAAATACTCAGGAGGCAGGTAGGATAGAGCAGGTAAGAATAGACATGGCATGAGAATCATAAAACAGGAAATCCGAATAAAACCAATCCGAGCTACCAGGTAGTTATAACATAATACTCATAAAACATGAAATCCGATATAAAGTCCGGGAAAAGCAAATACGGTAAGGCACATCACGGATTCATAGCTATTTAAGCTGCAGGCTTTGGTATGCGTCCCATTCCACATACCTCTACTTACAACTTAAAGAGCCGGTTATTATGACACTTTATTATTACTCGTCTTGCCCATATATCTCGGTATGTGTCTCGGTGTACGGCCAACTCACATACATCCATATATAAGCAAGTCGAGGTTGTTATTGGAAATCAGCGGTTGTATCAACGAACTATGTTTACAGTGGGTCCCGTGCATGCCCGGGACCACGGTCCAGGATTGTTCCGTTGCATGGAAACGGAAGCCAGCCGCAAGGCTAAACAGGAGGGACTTATGTATGCCCTTATCAATCAGGAATAAGGGAGCCAGCTCTCCCCTCGGTCCCCTGGAGTACCACAGGTCAGACCGGATATATAGTGCACAACCTAATGCCACTGTAAACACGAACACATATCGATATCCGCATGTTTCCCCCGACCCAATACAAGTTGGTCCTTTTTAGGGTTTATTAGTTTAATTATCACTTTACGGGAATAACAGGAAATGGACATGATCAGGAATCAGGAGTACATAAATACTATATAGTCAGGTCGCTGCATGTAAAGCAGGAATACAATATACAGGTCACTGATCATGATACAGGATAATAAGTCAAGTTCCCGTAAAGATGACAATCACAAGTCAAGTACATCATGCTGGGTATAAAGTGATAGCATGATAGGATGGTGATATTTAGTAAACAACCAAGCATAGCAAGATATTGGTAATAGTCTGGGTAAGTCAGGTCATCACAAGAGAGTCAGGTCAAATAGTAGCAAGCCAAGTGGTTAGGTGATAACATACAAGATATCAGGTGATATACATGTGTTAAAAGGAAGCATGTAACTAACAAGTCTGAAGTAATAGCAAGTGTTAACGTAACTGAAATCCAGAAGTCAACGACCACGAAGGGTCGGCCACGCATAGCATAAAGCAATAAAAGATATAAAGCATGAAATACAATACATGAAGACTAGAGTGAGAATACTATCATAATCAATGGAATGAGAAGCAAGAGGGTAGCGAGTGAGAACACTCGCCTGAGTCACCAATATACCGAAATACCCGAAATCCACGGAAGCTTGGGATGCGCCACAAAACCTGATATAAATATGTAGAGTGAAGAGGAGAGAGAAAGAGAGAAGGGAAGATGATGTTTGTCAAGTGACAAGTCAAGTAACACCAACATATGATATAAGTCTAGAGGATAAGGTTCATATTCAAGAAAGGAATCAACTATGACAGACAGGCAAAGTTAGTCGACTAGGATGGAAGAGTAGTCGACTAATAGTGGGGTTAGTCGACTAACAGTAGGGTCTGGTCGACTAAAACTGTGTAACAGAGAGTTGGGTTTGGTTTCAGGGAATAGTTAGTCGACTGGAGTAAAATAGGTAGTCGACTAACAGATACTCTAAGTCGACTAATAGTATGGTCAAGTCGACTAGAACTGAGATACAGAAAGTTGGGGTTTCTGATTCAGGAAGAGTTAGTCGACTAGGGTCAAAAGTGTAGTCGACTAAGGGTCTCAAGTCGACTAGGAACTAAGGTAAGTCGACTAAAACTGTGTAATCGGAAAGGTCACGTTTCAACTAAGGGTTTCTAGTCGACTAGTCTATAGGTCAAGTCGACTAATCGACTGGAAACAGCAACCAGAACAGATTTTCTAGGGTTTGTGTTTGATGGCTAAATAACAAGAATTGAAGACACAAATCAACAGGAATATGCAAACATAAGTAGACTAAGAGTTGTACAAGTCTTGGTGAGGGAAATTACTTACCAAAAGGAGTGGTGGTGGTTGATGATGAAGAAGAAGGTGGTCAGGTGAGAGAGAGAGAGGGAGCAGGAGAGAGAAAGGGGGTGTGCTCCCAGGAGAGAGAGAGAGAGAGAGAGAGAGAGAGAAGAAACCAGGGAGAGAGAGAGAGAAAGAGGGGATCCAGATCCAGGGAGAGAGAAAGAGAGAGAAGGGGGTTGCCCCCCCTTGGCTCCCGCACACAGCGCCCCCCCCCTTGGGGGCGCTCGGCCTGGCCGCCGGCCAGGCGGCGGCGCCGGGCGGCGCTGGCCGCCGGCGGAGGAAGAGGGGGCTATGCCCCCTCAATCAGAGAAGGGAGGGGGCTGTGCCCCCTCCAGCAGAGAAAGAGGGGGGCTTTGCCCCCCTCAGCCCTCGCACAGGGGGCCCAGGCGGGCCCCCTGGCCGCCCACGGCCGCCGGCACAGCGCCGGCGGCGCCAGAACCCGGGGTGGCGCCGGCCACCCCGAGGAGGAGAAGGAGGGGGCTGCTGCCCCCTCCACAGCGGCGCACAGGGGGCCCGAGGCCCCCTGGCCGCGCCCAGGCCGCCGCCTCGCGCCGGCGGCGGTCTGCCCACGCCGGGGCGCCGGAGGAAGAGAGCTCGCCGGCGGTGGTGGTGGTTGGCCGGAGCTAAGGGAGGAAAGAAAGGAAAGAAAAGAAAAGGAAGGAAAGGAAAAGAAAGAGAGAGGAAAAGGAGGTGGCCGGAGATGGGGGTTCTCCTCGCCGGCGTCGTGGTGGCCGGAGGCGCCGGCGAAGTTAGTGGCCAGAGGTGGCCGCCGGTTGGGTGGGCGTCGCTCAGATGGAGGAGGAAAAGGAGTGAAGGGAAAAAGAAAGAAGGAAGAGAGAAAAAGAAAAGAAAAAGGAAAAGAAAAAGAAAAAGAAAAGAGAGAGAGTGTGATGGGAGAGGAATTAATGAGGGAGAGGGGAGTGTGTCTCCCCACGTGGAGGGGAGTGGGTGGAGTTGGTGGGAGAAAAGATTAGGAAAGAAGGAAAGAAAAGAAAAGGTTTGAAAAATAATATTATTATATTATGGTCACGAAATATCGACTGTTCCGGAAAAAATCCCAAAAATACCCGGAGGTGGAAAACATCATCCTGATGAATAATATGAAATCGGTTTTCAGAAATAAAATCTCATTTTCAAATTAAAAATCCAGAAGCCAACCGCCGATACCGTCTACCCCGGGTCGGCCGGATTTTGATAAATTCCGAAAAATCCCAGAAAATGCATTAAAGAATAAAATATTGTTTTAAGAAGTAAAGTGAAAGCGGAATTCAGAAATTCAATCCAAATCGTCCCGGAATCAACCAGCGATACTGGCCGATACCGACTCCGGTGGAATTTTCATAAAATCATAAAATCCTCAGAAAAAGAATGTAGGTAGAAAACATGATTCTAAGAGATACTGTCTAAAGAACCATCATGAAATTCCTAACTGTTTGAGAATTAAAAATCTAGGAATCGGTCAGCGGCACTGGCCGACACCGGTTTTGAAGAAATTCATTTTAATTCCAGAAAAATCTAGAAAATCATAGAAAATATATAATAATGGAAAATGATATTTAAAACTAAAATCGGTCAAATCTAATCACCGGAAAGACCAAATCGAATAATATACTATAATCGAGTTCCTGGTTCGGACTGGGACTGACTCCGAGTCCACGAATCCAAATCCAAGACAAAACAATCATATAAGGAATTCATAAAGCAAAACAAATACAGGAAACAATTCGAAAAAATACGATCGGAAAATCTGAATACGCAACTAAGTACGTATTCCGGGAACGGGGTATTACAGATAGAGTCGATTATGAGTACCCCTATCTCCAAGCCAAATCTTCATTTGAATCCGACGGTTACAGTTCTGAAAAAGATCAACCACATTGGCAGTTGGATGACCCCACTGGATAAAGACGAATGTGTACTCTACCAATTCAAATCAGGATGTTTGGCTCTAATCACTTTCAAGACAAGCAGTTAAAATCAGACAGATATTCAGATTATATTCCGAATAAAATTAACGGTATGTGTGTGGTGCATGTTTGAGAATTAGAGTAAAAGATCGGGTAAGTTAAACTTGTTATAATTAACTCGAAAATATATAAACAGGATGGTCTGTAATATTTTGGCTTATATGTAGTAATTGCACGTACATGTGTTTATATATATATATATATATATATATATATATTTATATATATATATCGAAGGAAGGGGCTGGCGGGACCTGGTGGGAGGGGGAAGACGGTGTTGTTGTTTCTATATATATATTTCAAAGGAAGGAGCCGGTAGGAGGAGAAGACGGAGAATTCTCCACATCGCTATTGTGGATTATATATACATATGAGTAATGTATGTGGTGTAGTTCCGTGAGATGATATGTGATCGTTGTGAAGTGTGAGGTGGTATTGTAATATGAGAAGTATGATATGATTATATGATATACAAGTATGCTTTGTGATGTACATGTTATTTGAATGCATAAACTATGTTTATGACTTAACTATGATGATTGGTGTATTATAGTGTGGAATACAAGATACATAGGTAACACATGCTATGTATACATAAGACGAGTTTAAACAACTAAACAAAAATTTATTTTATACAACTCATAAATCTTATCGTACGAAAAATGAATCAAAAAAGAATTTGGAAATTTATAACCATAAGAGGCTGATTGCCCCCGAGATTCCGGAGGACATTGTCTTAATTATTAAACCATGGGATGTCATTGATTTTTCTTGTTTTCCTTATTCTTTCAAATTTATCCTTATTACTTGAATATTCATGCTTCTCACTGATATGTTATCATTCCCTGATTTATTCCTACTCTACTCACTGAGCTATCGAGCTCACTCCCCTTCAGACTAGTATATTGCAGGTTACTTTGAGGCAGAAGTCTAGTTTATGTTGCGCAGCGTTCGTTTTGAATTAATCAAATTTTTTTATAATATAATCATGTTGCCCTACCCAAGGGGGTAGGCTCCCAAAGCACATTGCGCCATCTCCTTCTGGACTCTTCTGGAAGAGAAAAACAAGAGACTACCAAATCCCCTTTTGTTTTTTCTATTGCTGTTCTTGGGTCAAAGTTAGTACCCGCCGGCGTCTTCCTTTGTTTTAATTCATTCCATCATTCCGTGTAGTGAAGTTCGGAGATAATCCATGAATACAACCTATTTTGTGCAGGTCCCTTACTTCCCACCTACGTAGCCGCCACAGCAGGCAGGGATTCCATCGCCTCTATCGTCGCCGGGGAGCTCGTCGGCGAGGAGACCGCAGTACCAGTTGCTAAAACAAACGGAGGCGCTAAGAAAGCCGCTCAGTAGAATGGAGTAGAATGGCAGCATGCCCCTTTTTCAAATGAAGAAAGAAAGGTCGAAGTTTAGTAATCTAATCTGTCTGTGGCTCCAAAGTACCATTTCTATCCATTCTCGAGTCATCACTAGTCAATGACATCTTATGCCCTCAAGTTGGAGGTGACGCTTACACCTGGCCATGTAATTGCGAGATCAACTATCTCACTCTCCTTCTCTCCCCCCCTCTCTGTTATATACGCGCCTTGTTGGTGACCGAATTTTGGTGCGGTGACCCTAGATAGAAAGCAATGACTAGTGTCTCAAGACAAAGATCGGCTTGTGCGAGTGTATCAGAGCACTCCGTACCGTCAAGAGACCCCTCTTTCGGAACTCGGCCAAAATATGGACACCTGAAGGGCCCAGCACGTTAGTGAGAGGAGGACCAACATAGAACTCAAACCTCAACTAAAGTTTTCCATCAGAAGAGTCTCATCCCACGGATGCATCTGTATTTATTTACTAGGTTATTCCTTGCCTTGGAAAAGAGAACCAGAGGCACTGACTTTAAGGAAAGATATACCTTATCATATATCAGCCTACCGCCTGCCGCATCGACAAGTGCCCTCAATAGCCGAGACTCCTCAACTGAGTGGGAAGAGAAATGGAAAAAAAGAGGATTTGTGAAGATATGCAGATTAGAAGTGTCGATATCCAAAATGAGAAAGAAAACGAAGAATCGGTGATTGTTATAAGTCATACGAAAATACCCTCATTCGTGGGCACACCAGTCGTCAAATAGCTGGTCAGACGGGTTGAACTTGACCCCAGAGACTCAAATATAGTAAATAAAGAAGGTGGTAAGACCCTTGTAGAGTTCCCAAACAGCATAGAACTTGGGAAGCTCGGACCCGGTCGATGATCCACCATTCATCCTAATCAGTAGACGCATTCAAGATCAAGAGATTCCACGCGAAAGGATACGGATATAGGCGAGTGAGCGGCCCCTATATGACTAGGTCTAATCAAGAAGAGAGCGCATCACTTAATCAAACAAAGAAATCCCTGTGGCTGGATCCATTTTTTGGTCTAACCGACTACTCACTTGAACTGAGGGGGCCACTCCGCCAAATCTGCCTGTCTGCCGCATGAACCCATCGATCCCCACAGGTCCCCATCAAAAAGGAATCATTCCTTCCCTCAAAACCACTTCTAATGACGAATTCAGATCTAAGTCTCAAACTTGCTGAAAATAGGTATGCCATGTCCAGATGGGTTCGGTTGGAGTATGAGCTCCAGTATGAACTGTCAGTGGTATGCGACATTGAAAAAGATTGATTAAAATATCAGATGATACTGACCGTTATTATTGTATAATTATTATTTATTGCTCACCACCTGCATAATATCTTGCATTATGACTTATTAGTGTATAGTGTATTAAACATCATAATTATTTTGTTTATTATCTCATTGTTATACATTTATGGTTGTACTTCATACATTCTCTGCAGAGACATTGTTCCTGTATATTCACAAACACTGTAGCATGTCGTCATATTTATATCTTGTTAAGCTTCATGATTTCTTATTTACCAACATGTTATTATACTCGGTATTTCATGTATTCTTTATAGACACACTATTCCTGTATATTATGACCCTACAACATGATTATTTCTATTTATATTCACAATATCATGTTACTGTTACTATTAGCTTAATCAATAAACATGACATAATGAAAACTCAATACATGTTAATTAAACAAATTGATAATATTATAAAATAACTAAAGTCTATATCTTATCATTTATATTGATATTAAACATGTTAATGGTTATAAAGGCTTTAAAGATAATATAATACAATTATGTTAGTTGTTATATGTATAAAACTCTACCCGATTGACATGTGTATTATTTTTGATCATGTAATACTCTAGTAACGTGATTGTTAGTATAATATTATATTGTACCACTATTATTTAGACTCGTATTATATGATATCGTGATTATAAATAGCAAAAACTATTATAGTATATAGTACTGCTTCCTTCATTTTACCACTCACTAGGTCGCTTTCTGACAACCCTGGGTGTGCATGCTCAGATTGGAGATCCAAGATATCATAGTACCTCACGAGATATTATCTTGAGACCGCCACTTTTTTAATTCATAAGTATTTTTATTATTTATTTCTATTTTCTTATTTATCCATGTTTTCATATTTATTATGATCATTGACCATTTTGCAGGTATTTTTATACTTATTTAGTACTAAAAAAATTATATATATTGTATTTATTTCCTGTACTAAGGCTTGGTGTACGTATGTGAGAGTATTTTCGTCCTGCGTATGTACGTCGCTATAGCGTTCCCGTATTCCCGAGATTGGGACATTGCAAAAAGACCCCCTCCAACGAGAGGGGGACGATCAATCAACCCCAGAAACCCTAGCCTTGAGATCTAGCAATCATTATGTAGTTTTCTCTGAATTATAGTGGAACCCTCTCTTTCTCTGTGGTTTTCCCCTTTTCGGGTCGCGTAAATCTGTGTGTTTACTCTGATTTGATCTCTAAGATTCATCATCGATCTATATAATTTGGTGTGTAGATAACTTTCCCAGGAATTACCCACTACAAACACCAAGGAGATCGATCTCTCACTCAACACATCATCATGCAGAGATTCAATCACAAAGCAAAATTGCAATGCAAAATAAAAGGTTTTTTAAATCAACTGAACTGAATAAAAGACTACAGGTTTTGGCCTTACATAGGCCCCATACAAAGAAGTTTACCCACATATCCAACATGGGACTAAAGCAACATAACATAGCATACTAAGCCTAGCCTAAAATAAAGAGAAAAGCCTAAATACAAATATAGAGCTAGTGATTCCCATCAGATATTCTCCTGGGTCTGAAGTCGAATCTAAATCTCCATATGTGATGCATGGAGTGAATGAGCGACCTGGGTGTGAGACTCGAATCAGTCTTAATCTTTTCCCCTAAAGATTAGTTTATCCTAATTCCACCACAAACCCTGATTTCTTCCTCAATTTCAAAACCCTAGTTTCCCTTTCTGTCGTCCTGCGTCAAATTAATATTTGAGCCAAAATCCTTTTTTCTCCACAAAACACCAAAATTGTAGTTCTAACATCCTATAGTTTTTTGAACAAAAAATTTTCCTGGAACCCTAGATTTGTCCTTAGTTCTGAAAAAATAAAAATAAAACACAAAATATCATTATTCAAATTTCCCCTGAAAATCCCCAAAATTCCTAAAAACCATTATTCATCATCTTCAACCTCCATCAACCATCTCGACCCAACCCTACCCCTAACACTAATACTAATCCTCCCCTCTTTCCTCGCGGCCCCGGTCTGACTCGGCAGCGGCCTCTCTCCTTGCGCGGCATCGCACCGGCCTCATTGATCGTGCCTTCATCATCAACGAAACAACACTGCTGCCATGTTCTCCTTCTCTCCCGGCCGTCGATTTCGACCTCTGCATCCTCTGATCCAGTCAATTATGACCTCGACGCCACTGTCCAGATCTCGCCATCGCCAACTTAACTCTGGCGAGACCCGATCCACTCGACAGTACCAACAACCCTGTCATGCCCCGCTTTCTAAAATATGCTGGAGCGGAGACGCGACAAGAGTTGACGACGTATATACGCAAAGAAAAATACCTCATGTATATACGCTAAGCCTAATGCGACAGAAACAAGTTATATAAATCAATTATGATAGCAATAAGGATCACTGCAATAATACATACAAATTTTCACACATGATAATTTTATTCTATGAACAATCAAATATATTAAAGCTGAGTCCAAACTGTATAGAGAATCAAGATAATTTACAAGAATAAGGGAAAACAAGAAATAATACCGAAACTGGACGATCAAGTAAGAGAACTCTGATCCCCTCGTAATACATGTAATCCCCTTTAAATACCTGATCAGTAAAATAAGATAATCATAGACCTGGATATTCAAATCCAGAAGAGTCAGAAAACTCCCAATGAGTGTATAAAATAAGGAAAAGGTGCACTTGCATATAACGTGTGAGCAAAGTACGATACTACTATAAAAATATACTGGATAAAGAATCTCATGAATAAAACTGAAATTGGCAGATAGTATAGTCTAACATAATATCAATCAGCATATCCCATGGTTTATGATAATAGGCAATGCATAACTTACAGAGTAATGAGGCCAATCTGTATATAATCATATATCAAGAGTCTATCATATCGTGCATATACAATCAGATGAAACACAATTCAGTCTATGATATTATGAGTAAAGTCCAATTCTGTTATTAATTATGTTAGTGAATACCAATTGTCACATGTAGTAAACGCATCCCATACTATGCCTATTACACATGTCAATCGGGATCCTGTGTTATTGAAACTGATCAGTTGGAGAAATTATTCATACTTTAGGTGGGTCCTGTACATACCTAGGACCATCGCCCAGACTCCTAGTGCTGAACCAAGTCGTACCGCCAGATACAACAGTAACAGTATCACAGTAAATAGTATGGGATGACAGTCATCCTCGAGAACCTTGCAGTGAGACCCTCTTTCGACTGCGCAACCTATATCTTAGGTCCACCCAAAATACAGATGTTATCTCCATCATTTTCCCCAATCTCGGCGTAAGTTATCAAATTACATTGTTAATTAATTTACTTAAAACAATCAGTTATCCATGTTACCTAAAATACTGGGATAATACAGTGATAATACAGTGATAATAACAGTGATAATGAATAGTAACAATATCAATATGAACAGTATAACCTTATAAATGGTAAAACAGTAGAATAATATCGTGTTACAGTCTAAAACTATTTCCAAGTAATTTTTCTGTAATATGAAATATATAAATAACATGTCGGGGTAGTGATCCAACACTATATAGTCTCATTTAGTACTGGTCAAGTCCCATCTATATGTACCAGGGTGTAACAGTAACTGGCCTATAATCTTTTGACCTCAATACCGTCATTGTAACATCAAGTGTTCAATTCATTGCTAATCTACAAGCTCAATTGATCAATATATAATTCTCTCATTACTATCAATCTAGTATGATCCTCTAAGTCACCAGTATATCTGACTTTAAATCAATAAATACTCAGCTACATCTAACCGATCATCACTATTCGGTCCAATCAAGATCATCAATCCATTCTACTTCACTCGAGCTCAATCACAAGACCCACAAAATAAAGTAACAACTTAACTGCATAAATGAATAATCCACTAATTCTGGCCAATCCGATCTACAATTATTCCTCAAACAATATGGAAATTTGTTACTTGGGACAAATGGCTTAGTTGTTGTTGTAATATGGAACCTAGATCTGTCTCTATATCAAATCTCAACATCAAGAAGCTCATCGTTGCTCAAATAATAAATCAGTGGGTAATCTGAAAATCCTTGATTCTAATAGTCCAAAATCAGTATCATAATACAGACTAATATTTATGGTAAAGTATTCACTCGTATAATCAAAATCCAACCATCATCAGTCCAATCTAAACTATCATCAAATAAAAAAGGTCTGATTACATAAGAAATCCGCACATTAACTGCTATCACGAACTAATCAGCACCAAGGATAAATCAGATTACGGTCTAAGTTCCTTCCATCTAAATCCGAATCAAAATGATAAATAATTAAATATGAACCGATGAAAAGTACTCATATCTTAGTAACAAGATCTGGAGTTTGTATACATTTAAAATCAAGTACCTGTCTAATCTATCATCACCAAAATGTCCAACTCTCTAATATTATAATAATTTATGCTTAATGATCTGCTGCATATCTATGAAATCCTCTATTCAAACTAATCTGATGTGCTCGCAAAGCTCAAATCAAATTCTACTCTAATAAAGTCTGCTAACGGATCCCAGTATCAAACTACTAAAGATGTATGTTAATTATCAAGTCAACAATTCATCGAGTACATTCCCATCTCAAAATATAAGCACTCTGGTATTGATATCATCAAAGTGTGCACGTACATAATCAGTAAAATGATACATGTAGAATTTCAAGTACAACATATCAATTCTACAAATTATAACAATATAACTAGTGTCTATCACGATGTCATACCAGCATTTAGCTCATAACAATTCACATTTCTAGATACTGTAAAATTAATTAAACAATTTAAAATAGCTACTCATAAATAATTACTCGACACAATAGACTTCTCACAAAATTATTTAATTTATATTAAAGTATAATGGTCATGAACCGTAATTAACATGTGTGAATAATATTTGAATATGGACGGTAATTAAACATAAAATATAATTTGTAAAACTAACAAATACTCACTAAAAATTTAATAACAATAAATAAACAAAATAAACACTCACATGAAATGATGCAAATCCGGGTCTGAATCGCCATCGAGTCTGCACTCATGAACTGGTTCGGATCTCCAAATCACATCTCGTGCCAATCCACTGAAAACGAATTCGGGTACGACCTTCTGTTATCACCTCGGGCCCAAAGTTATGGATTTAGTAACTTAACCCAACTGATTCTTCTCCTTGTGTAGATGCGAGTCAGGTTAAATTGGGTCAGGTGGTAGGGATCAAATATGAAGTGAAAGAAGAAAGAGAGATATAAAGAGAAATAAGGAGAAGAGGAGAGAGACAGATAAAGAGAAAGAGAGAAACATGAGAAAGAAAAAGTTACAGTTTAGGGATCTCATGGAGGGGGATGGGTGCATGCGCATGGGCATCGGTCGCGGTGGCTCGGCAGCAGAAGGCGGTGGTTGGTGTTGACTGGCCATTGGGTGGAGAGTAGGGTGTTGCTGGATGGGCTGAGGATGTGGCCGAAGCTAAAGGAATGAGATGGGTGGTTAAGGGCATGGTGGTAAGTGAGTGGATGAGAGGAAGGAGATAGGTTTGTGGGTTCATGCCGGAGGAAGGGATGGGCACAGGGAGGCCGTGCGGCTGCTTGAGGGGATGTGGTGCACGGCGGGCAGAAAGTGAGGGTGCTGGATGGTGTTAATGGTTGTACTGAAGTCGGCGGCATGGGTTCACGATGGAGGAAGAGAGGCTGAGCTCGCATGGTTTGGGGGAGATGGAGGGGTGATCTCGGCGAGCGACGGAGAAGATCGGAGGTGGTGGGCAGCACGCGAGGGGCGTCGGGTGGTACGGAGCTTTGGTGGAGAGGGGTGGGTCTCGGCGGTTGCGGGTGGGAGATAGGTGCCTTGGAGGGGAGGAAGAAGGAGGTGATGACGAAGGGTGTGGGTGCTCGGGTTGACGACGCTTAGGAGGAAGAGGGAAGATGACGGTGATGAGGATCATGGATATGCTCGAGGAGAAGGGTGAGGGGTTATTGGGCTTGTTCGTGATGGCACAATCCCTCGGCCATGGAGGAGAGGGCTTCAGCGAGGGGAGTTGTTAGTGGCAGTACCGATGAGGCATGGGTTTGTAGCAAGAAGAAGAAGGGATGGAGATCGGGGATTCCAGTGGTGTTCGTCTCGCCGTGGATGGGTGCATGAGTGATGGATGAAGAAGAAGAAGAGGAGGGCGGCTACATGGGTTGAGAATGAGAGGGAGAGAGATAAGATTTTAGGGTTTTTTGGAGTTTGAGAAAGGTAATATAAGAGAGATGGGGATGGGCTTCACTGGGCTGAGCTAGGCTTCAGTCAAAAAATGAAAATAAAAAGAAAATAAGGGAGTGGAGTGCGGGCTAATGGATTTGGGCTTAGGCTTGTTAACTTGGGCTTGGGTTTTGATTAAATGAATTAAGGGGAAAATGGAAAAGAAAAATGTGGAATAGGCTTTGTAGGAATATTGATAATAATAATAATAACCACAATAATAACAATTAATACATAGTCATAATTAATAATAATTATACTTTATAACAACAATAATAGTTTATAATATTAACACAATCAAGGAAATAATTAGTAGTGATAATGATATTAATCTAAACAATAATAATTAATAACGATTACATATTAATTCACATCAAATAATAAATAATAATTAATACCAAAATATTTATTGGTATATTAAAATACTATCATTAACATTAAACCTGTATCATAAAATAGAGATATTATAAACCCCTCTCTCGACCTCGTACAGATTATCTGACACCATAGTAACTTCACCATGAGCTCGACAACATATATCTGCACAGTTTACCTGACCTGCCAACACTCCAACAGTAACTCGCACCTAATCTGCATGCCCTAATTTCTTCATGGAGTGGGAGAGATTCTTGGGTGTTGTAGTGATCGATTTTTGACCTTTTCATGATCACGACACGCGTCCATTCAGCCCTTGGGCAATCACATGACACGTAGTCGTTTCTAGAATCTCCAAAGAAGCGTTCAAAACTCATTCTAACTTCCAACAATTCAAGCGATTATGGATAGAGATAAAGTCAGCTACAAATACCCCAATCTTCAGGACAAATCTTCATTTGAACCAGGCGGTTACTGCTCAGGAACGAATATTGACAGCTGGATTGAGACCACTGGGTAAAGACAAATATATGCTCTACCAATTCAAGCCAGGATGTTTGGCTTCAATCACCTCCAAGATAAGCAGTTAAGATCGGATAAATGTTCAGTTAGAAGTGAACTATGTGATCCTATCCAAAGATACCAACTTGTATAAATACGAGACCTCCTCCAATGAGATGGGGGCGATCAATCAACCCCGAAAACTTTAGCACATGAGATCAGGCAGTCACCATTATAATCTTCTCTGAATTTGTGTGAAACTCTCTCATGTACCGTGATTTTTCTTTCAGATTTTCACGTAAATCTGTGTGTTTATTCTGATTTGAGCTCTTAGATTCATTTATCAATCTCTACAATTTGTGCGTGAATAACTCCCCCGGGAATTACCTACTACATTTGGTGCTTTTATTGAGATCTTTTTGAGTTTATATTCGAAGATTTCTCCCTCTTCCAAACCTAACCCCTCCTAAAAACAGCCTCGTATTGCAGACATGGCTCCACTAAGAAAGAACATCTCACAGGCTCCGCCGCTGCCCCTGCCTCTTCGAAAGGAAAGGGGAAGGCTGTTGAAGTCGCTAAGCCTGCAAGTCGTCTCCCCAATCTATCCGACATCCACATCACCAATGTTGAAGATCCACAATCTTCTTCCACCTCGTCACAGAGGGTGCTTACAGTCATGCCTGAACCCCGACAAACAACGAGCAACTCCTCCAAATGTTTTTCAGCCTGCAGAAGCAACTGGAAGAGCAGCAAACAGAGATGGGTCAACTCCACAAGGTGGCTGCCCTTGAAAAAGACGCAGTGACTCATGTCCAGACCAGACTCAAGCAAGTCGACATACTGTGAAAATCAGAGTCTACCCAAACTGTAGAAGAAAGAGCCCAGACTCCCCGTCATCACAACATGACGGGGAAGCCGCGTGAACCAATGGCAGTTTGAAGCGCAACAGGTCAGAGACTCACAATGATGACAAGCGCTACGAGAATTCAGAGCATCCCCGCAGCCTGAAGCTCACTCGTATTAAGGACATTGCGGATTTGGTTCAAAAGCGACTCAACCAAGTGAGCCAACAATATCCGAAAGGAATGGAAAATAACGAGCTGAGGCCCTCCGACTCACCACTTTCATAGGAAATCGCCATGCTCTAATTCCCAAGGAAATTTGTGATGCCCTCCTTTGATTGCTACTCGGGAACATCTGACCCCCATCTCCATCTCTGCCAGTTCCAAGATAATGGCGGTCCATGCTCACAATGACCTTCTCCTCTGTTGGGCATTCCCTTCCAATCTTAAGGGCGCTGCCTAACATTGGTTTTACTCACTCCGGAAGAACTCGTTTCAAAGTTTTAATGATGTAACTAACGCCTTTTACAATCAATTCGCTTCTCGGAGAGAGTTCAGAGGAACATCAAGCATCTCCTCACAGTTAAGATGAAACCAGGGGAGAGCCTAAAAAACTACGTCAACTATTTCCAAAGCAGATGGCTCTGGTATACAACTACAATGAAGACGTGCCACGGCTACATTCATCAGTGGGCTACAAGTCACTCACTTATACAACAAACATCTGATAAAGAATGATGTCACCAAGACCGGGGACATTCTCGTCCGGGCGCAAAAGCATGCAGATCGAAGAGGCGGATTGGGGTGCGACCAATCACCCCCCAAACAAGGATCCGAGGGCGAGAAAGTCGAAGCACCAGTCCCCTCGGAGGAAGAATTCAAACCACAACTCCGTGGCCGTCCATAAACTGCCCCCCACATGCAGACAGTCAAACAAGGACGACGCTTGTAGGGGTAAATTCTTAGAATGAATTTGTCTACACTTTAATTTGTATTCTAGATCTAAGAGAGAGCAAAAAGACAGCGCAAAGACACAAATTTTTACATGAAAACCAATTTAGAAAAAATCACGATGAGGGGAGAGAGAATTCACTATTTGCAAAGGATTACAATGAACTCAACAAAGCTAAAGCTCTGATATAATCTCAGAATATAGTGAAATTTTTCTTGGGGAAGGCTATTTTCTGTACTCAATGGGAAGTTTGATTGTGAATTTTTAAATTTTTTTTCCCTTTTCTCTTAGTTGTCCCCTTTTCTTGTCCATCTCCCAGCGCATATATACCCAGGAAGCTTCATTGGCAGTGCAAGTCATCCGAGGTTCAATAACCGCATGATCTGCATGTTGTGATTCTCTCGTAACGACCAGGATTCTGCCCTTGATTGCGAGAGCGATTACTGCCACTTTCTGTAACAGTCCGCGCTGGAGTAGGGTTTGTAACGCGTGAAATGTGAGATGATTTGGCGGCGTAACTGACTCCATAAATATAGGCAAAAATGATGGATTTGGTTACAGTGGCCGCACTACTTAGAACGGAAGAACTGGTCTCAGTGATCGATGTTCTTGGAAGAAAGAGTATCCTCAAGGCAATCAATTCCTCAGGAGAACAGTCTCAGAAATAATCGAAT
This sequence comes from Agave tequilana, assembly GCA_038442645.1. Taxonomy (NCBI): domain Eukaryota; kingdom Viridiplantae; phylum Streptophyta; class Magnoliopsida; order Asparagales; family Asparagaceae; genus Agave; species Agave tequilana. Next base: position 70,163 of record JAVJIF010012410.1, read on the forward strand.
AATGCTCTGCTAGGAGATGCTCGGATGGCTTTTATTGTGGTGTCTTTGAGAGGTTCTGATGGCGGGGACACGTATCTTGATCCTGGTGTAGGTCAAAAATTGACCATTACAAATGCCCCTTCCACTTCCTTTCTCCAGTCTTCAAACGAAAAGAGTGGAGCGGACTGACTAGGCCCTGGCTCGGGAAGTTGAGGCATCGCTCGTAATTCGAAGGGTCTGATAAAAATGTCTCTTTGCATTCTAAGCCTCCTTTAGAAACTGGTAAAGTTAACTAGCTAATTAATGACCCACTTGACTTCATGATGGATAAGATCATGTGGCAGGATCGAATCGAATTTGGTTGATCTGACATGCCGAAAAATCCGGGATATAAAATGACTCTTCAGATATGGTTGAAATTTTAAATTCAAGGCGGTTCGACTTCTGCTTCTATAAATGAAAATAGGAGGTCCATCTTCTTAAGAACTTTTTTGCCCTCTATATTTCTTACTCTTGTAGATTGTAGCATCGTTCTTCTTCCTTACCCAATGGAGGAAGGAGAAAGAGGGGATGAAGATGATGGAGACGGCAGACGCTTCGCCTCGGCCTTTGTCTCGTTACTTCAGTCTTCGTTATGGCCTTGTCCCATAAGTTTGGTTTTCGTGACAAGGTCTCGCTGCCAAAGGAGATAGATTGTGCTCAAGCTCTAACTTGATTTGCTCGAACATGTCTTCCTTTGATGGTGGGTATGGCTGGAGTGAGCTCTTGCTCGGGCGGCAGCGATGGTGGTTCTTGATTCCATCGTCGTTGCACATGCCTTGCAGTCTTCGTTCCATGCTAAATCCCGTGGCCCTCACTCTAGGACTCTTTTCTTAAGGCGAGACCCTAGGAAGGGAGCACGGGTGGATAACCTGGGATGAGGAGGTGTCCATGCTTCAGAGGCTTCTGGACACTTGTTCGAGATGGAAGGCTCGTGAAGAGACATCATCACGTTATTGCATATCCTAGACGGGATCGTTTGGCTGTCTTGGAGGCGTGTTCTAGTTAGAATGGAGGAGATAGTTCTTCGTCTAAGAAATCTCTTGTCTTTTGTGAAAGATCCTTTCTAGGCTCTCTTGGGATTTGTGGAAGGAGGCATGAACAATAGGATTGTGCCTGTGTGGAGCGTTCCCCGACTGGCGGGTCTTTGTTTGCTTCAGCATCAGGATCTTGGCGAGTCTGAACCGGGATGGGATTATTTGTATTTCTTTTCAAAAAGAAAGCAAATACAAATATGTAATAGGCCTCGTGTCACTTTTGTTAAATATAAACGAGTATGTATTTTAATTGGATGTAATTGGAAAATTTCTTAATGAAAATATTTTTGGAATGAAAGTGTTTGTCTAGATCTTGCCTGATCTACCTTGTATTTGTTTTTGTTTGGAATTGGATGTTTGCTCAGGGAGATTTATTTTGACTTTGAGATTTCAGGGATTGATTTGGCATATAATTTTTGAGTGGTTGTTTATCTCACAGCGGTACCTATAAATATCATCTCCAAGTGGGAGAAATCCCAGTTTTTTATTTGAGCCTCCGAGAGGGGAAAATCCCTACAACGGAGTTGGATTCGCGTTTGCTTTCGCGCGGGGGCACATCCCATCAAGGAGCTACGACACCGGACCTCTGAGAGGGGGAATCCCTGCAGCAGAGTCCGGCCTCCGAACGGGGGAGATCCCGCCACGGAGGATATCAGTTCCCGCAGGAAGATCGAGAAAAACCCATAGGCAATCTGTGTTAATACTCACGTGAGGGCTCGTCCCGTCTAGGAGTGTATAGACATGATTCTCCAAGTGGGGCACATCCCATCAGCAGAGGATCGGGGTTTTGCCCACCGAGTGGGAGAAATCCCACTCTTGGGACAGAAAGGTTGCAAAATATAGTTAAGATGCACATACAATCATGCATTGAGATAAGTAAAATAAGCGTTCGATGCAAGTGTGGGCAGACTAGTTATATGAACATGGTTCGGATTCATGAGATCAGTACGTCAAGGGAATAATCCAAATAAAACTCATAAATATACCTTATGTCTCACATCACCATTACCCCGGCCAATACAACTCAAGCTGCCCAGACAGATCAGGTATACTCAAACTTTAATTCATACCTGAGGTCCTCGTTGTCGGGTGATCATCCTTGTCGCGTTTTCAGGAGAAATATTAGATGTATGACTACACGAGATCGATACGTTGAGGAGATAGTCCAAACAAGGAAACCCTCATAGATATACTTGACCTCACATATCGGCATAGTCCAGTGGTACCTGCAAAAAATTGATCTGAGATGGGGAAAATCCCAGCAACAGGTTGGATGTGTCTGTCCCGAGTAGGGCCCTAACCCGGCCTACGATCTGGTACCTCCAACATGAGAGCAAGACCAACAGAGGAGTTGTCCTCTCGTGCGGGGAATATCCCGTCAACGGAGTTGTCTCCCGAGTGGGGGCACATCCCAACATCAAAATATGGAAGGAACCAGTAGAGGAAAACTACCGGGGGTTCATATACCTGTGAGTTCAGATGAGAGAAGCCTATAGGCTTGCCTGTCCGAGTGGGGACACATCCCATCAGCGGAACAGATGGGGGCTCTGAAAGATGGCACATCCCTACAGCAGAGATGGAGACTCCCGCGGGGAAACCCTTAACGGAGGGTTTCGGCTCCTGTAGGACAACCAAGAAAGGCCCGCAGGCATGCTTGCGTTAACACTTCCACGCGGAAACACATCCCATCTCAGAGTGTACAGACGCGATCCTCCGAGTGGGGGCACATCCCATCATCAGAAGATTGAATGTTCTGAGAGAAAAAAATCCCTGCAGCAGAACAGCAGCCTGAGTGGGGGAATCCTATAACGGAGGGTTTGTGCTCCCATAGGATGACTGAGAAAGGCCCGTAGGCATGTCTGCTTTAACACTTCCACGCGGGGGGCATATCTCGTCGTGGAGTGTACAGACGTGATCCTCCGAATGGGGGGTACATCCCACCAACAAAAAATTGCAAATCCGCTTCGAGTGGGGAAATCCCATCACCGGGGCGTATGGATGTCAGAGCCGCCTCCGTTTGGGGTACAGCCCAACCCCGGAGGGTTTACTTGGCAGCTTCGAGTGGGGAAAATCCCATCATCAGGTCGCGTATCTGGATGCATGTTGGAACCGCCTCAATGTGGGCACACCTTATCCACGAGGGGTTTTCTTGGCAGCCTCCGAGTGGGAGAAATCACATCGGGGCACATGACTGGATGCATGTTAGAACTGCCTCCGTGTGGGGTACACCACATCCATGGGGGATTTTCTTGGCAGCCTTTGTGAAAATTTCATATCGGGACGCATGACTGGAAGGTTGCTCTGCAAAATGTGAAGCACTTAGTTATTTATTCTCATAAATGCAATACATAAAGAGAAGATTTGATAGAGTGTACTCTGTTTGCATGGAGGTCATAAAGTCAGTCGATCGTCTTGTACTGGGTGATTGCAATTTGCTCCCGGGAAGACTGTGTGTTTGGTTATCGAACAGTCACCTCAGGAGTGAGGACGTACTTGTAACCCTCGGTTCCCTATGTACGCATGTCAATATTGGTATCCGATACCCGATGTAATCATCCTAATAACCGGATTGAGACCATTTCAGCTCGAGATATTATTTCTCAATATTTTGAATTTTTCTGAATTTTCTGGAAAATTTTGAAAATTATTGGAGAAGAATCTCAATTCGGGGTCGATCAGTACCATGGACTGACTTCGTAATTTTTAATTGATAATCGGGGATGAGTTTTGGTGATCCAACTTCACAACAATATTCAGAATGACATCTTCTATTTTTGAAGATTTTTCTGAATTAATAGAGTTTAATTCAATAAAATAATGCTTAAATATTTATTCAAAAAAGAAAAGAATGAAATTTAAATTTAAATAAAATAAAATAAAATAGGAAACACGCTTTTATGGTATTCAAACCCGTGACCCACCAACACGAAAAAAATGCACCAACCACTATGCCTTTATGGCTTTTAGTATAGACAGGTAACCATATCCTTGTAATCTTTTTACCTTACCATTTTTCCTTCCAAAAATTTAATAAAAAACCAAAGCACATTGACGTTTTGTTTTCAGTTTCGAACCCATAGCCACCGCCAACGTATCAACGCCGACACCACTTTGCCATTTTGACTGGTGATTATAATTCACGCTTACTTATTTAACCTCTCGGCGCCTCATCTTCTTCTTCCCCAACAACCCACGTTCTTCACCACCCGCTGCACCCATTTCTCCAATATGTCTCCACCTGTTCCCACTCTCTCGCACGTATCTCTCCCCTCTCACTCACGTTCTCCGTCTCCCCCACTCAATCGCACTCTCTCACACACACATGTATATCACTCTCTCTCTCTTGGTGTGTGCCACAGCCCACACGCACATCAGCGCCACCAAGCCCCCGCGCACTCCTCTCCAGCTCAGGCCACGCACCCCCTTTATGGCGCCCTCCTCTCTCCGCCAGAGCCGATCCCCATTGTACACCCCTTGGCCGAGCTGTGGTCTACAACAATGGCCACTCAAGTCCCCAGCTCGTTCACCTCTTCGGTGAGTTCCGCTTGGCCGCCTCCTCCTTCTCCATGCAAGCCTCTGGAGCCACCCCGCTGCCAACCGCCCCTCCTCCTTGCCGTGAACTCTGACGTCGGAGCCCATGTGCACCCACTCCACCCTCCAGCATGTGGGCCATTTCCCAACTCCTTACTCTCCTCCCCATGCGCAACCCATCCACTGTGCCCCATCTCCGAGCCATGACAACCGAGCATGGCCGAGTATGGCTGTCTCCCTTCCTCCAGCGCACAGCAACCCACCATGCTCCACTTCCTCCTTTTCGAGCCATGGCGTGCCGAGTTATCCATCCTCATCGTCGGAGCCCTCAAATGTTGCCATCCTCACCGGATAGCCACCGATCTCCGTGAGATCCGCCTGAGCCCGCCGTCGATGGGTGTCACCCCTTGCGTGGGTACCTTCTCTCCCAAGATTCTAAGGTGCTGGACGTGAGGAAGAAGATTCAGACTGAAGGTAAGCATTCCGGGTAAGTTATATTGCATTGTCATAGATTTTAGTTATTGTTGGCATTTCATCGAACATGTAACATACACTAGTTTAATCACTAATTTCACCACGAAAAAATTATTTTAAAATTTTAATAAAAATATACAGGGACACCTAAGACTTGTCTCCTAATTTTCATAATTTTTAATTGATTTAAGAAATTTTTTATAATCAAAAACAAAAAAAAGATTTGTGCTCTGCTTTCGGCCAGGTCCACGCCGAGAGCCTGGCCTGGCTGGCCACGCCAGCCAGACCTGGTCTAGGCCTGGTCTGGTCAGGCCAGGGCCGGTCCAGACCCGGTTCGAGTCTGTTTTACAGACCCGAACCCGGCCCCATTAGAAAAAAAGAAAAGGAAAAAGAAAAAGAAACGAAAAAGAGAAAAATAAAATAAAACAAAATTCACAAAGATTACTGTAGCAAACCCAGACCCAAACCCATTACTGCAACAGACCCATTACTGGAGCAACAGACCTGTTATGAATTATTAATTGATTTTACGCTTAAATTAATTCAGAAAAATATAGAAAAATCAGAAAAATTCCAGAAAATTTCCTGTAAAATCAGAAAGTGAAATGTGACTGTAAAATTATTTTTGTAGTAATATCACTTAGAATAGCTCAAAATTAAATATTTCTTTTAATTATTATTTTAAATTGAATGTAGATTACCGAGTTAATTTACAACTTCTATATTCGGATCCGTGACGATCTCAGGTGAGTGTTTGTTTGTTGCTCTTTTATTTATTTATACCAGCGAGTGTATTGCTTATTTAATTATTTAAATCATGTGAATATTTTGTCATTTCATGTGTTGGTGTTATTCCATGTGAATACTTATGTTTCATGTCGTTGATGATGATCTTGATGGACTCCATATTTGGAAATAAGATATTAGAGTATCATTTAATGTTTATTCGTTTACTATTTTGGGGATTCAGAAATATGTGTGATATACTTGGACTTGTTTTGATCTTGAGATTAGTATAGTTTGTATATGAGAATAATGATAGGTTTTGTGCGTATTAGTTACCAGACTTAATATTCTATTATTCGGTGATAAATCAGGTGATGATTGAATTCCGAGGATTTGGCTTTATTAATAAAATGAGAGGTTTATCAGTTAATTGAAATTATAAATAAATTTCTTCAGGGTGGATTTCATGTGAACTGATTTTACTATTTCGGATCTGGGACTATCTATGATATAACTTAGACGGTGATTTGAATTGGATACTGGATTTTGATTGGTCCATGGTTATAGCTATATGGGTGAATACTTGGGCGAGTTGATTTGAAAAGTTGAACTGATAGAATAGAGTAAACCTTGAATTATGGTCTATTTTAATTACTCGAGGTTGGGTTGAGAGATAGGTGTATACTGGATTTGTCTGATTTTGTGAACTTCATATTATTACAGTTGATGATTACCTTGGTATCTGGACCTGTGATTGAACTCGACTGAAGTGGTGTATATTGATCGAATTGTTAAATGAGGAATTGGTTAGAGGTAATTGAGTAGTTAGCTTATTATTTTGAGGTCGAGATAAATTAATTAGAGGTGGCGATTATTTATGTTGGGACTCTGATATATTGGTAACTAAGGATAGATATGCAAATAATTTAAAGGATTGAGGTAGATCGACATGATCGGGGTAACTGATTATTGATTTATTGAGGTGGTTACTATAACAGATATTGACTTTAGATTCGCCGATAGATGAAATTTGACTGATTCTAGATGAGATTGTATTATGTGGGATAGGTGCCTAAACTTGTTACTGTAATTATTCATAATACTGAAAGTTACTGGGAAAACTTCGTTAGACCGTAACGTTCGGTACAGCTCTATTTATCATTTAGTCGATTACTGTTACAGTACTGTACTATTACCGTTATTGTCACCGCATCGTCCCAGTATTATAGGTAACATGAATATTGACTAATTAAATTGAATTAAATAATAATGTAAAAAGACCACTTACACTGGGATTGGGGAAATTGATGTAGGAGACAGCGTCTGTATTTTAGGTGGACCTAGGATACAGGTTGCGCAGCCAAAATGAGGGTTCCACTGCAGGGTTCTCGGGGATGACTGATATCCATCTGATATTACTGTTACAGTTACTGAGTACCTAGCGGTACGGGCCTAGTTCAGCGCCAGGCATCTGGGACCGTGGTCTCGGGTATGTATGAGACCCACCTAAAACATGGACAATGTCTCCACCAATCAGTTTCAATAACTTAGGACCCTGATTGACACGTGTGATAGGCGTAATATAGGATGTGTCTACTGCATGTGGCAATTGGTGTTCGCTGACATAATTAATGACAAAACTGAAATCTTATATTGACATTGTAGACTGAACTTGATATGACTGGTTGTAGACATCTGATAATACCAATGAACTGACTATACACCTGACACCTGATTGGACATCTAGCTTTGTACTAACTGGCTTTATTATTTTCTATTCATGTTTTATTCCAGCATATATGTTTCTAGTCTGCTCACATTTATATTCGCATGTCTTTCCCTTTTTCTACACATTCATTAGGAGTTCTGACTCCCTGAATTTGTATATCTAGATCTGGGACTATTTATTGCTGACCACGTATTTGGAGAGAATCACATGCACCTTGAGGAGCTGGAGTCTCTCTCTTCCTGATTATCGTATCCCTGCTCTTTTATTCATGTTATTCCTTGATCTCTCTATATTGTATCCAGTCACAGTTCTCTCTTATTCATATGTTATCATTGTGTTGACATTATATGTATTATTGCAGTGATTTTGATTTATGGCAGAGATTTTATAACTTGTTCAGGTTACTTTAGGCTTAGCGTGTAAACGTAGGGCTTTCTCCTCACGTATATACATCGCCACTCTCGTCGCGACTTTGTTTCCCCGTATTTTAGGAAGCGGGACCTGACAGGATTTTCTTGGCATCAGAGCCAGGTTTGAAATAAAAAAGACAGTTCTTACCAAGTGACATGAAACATATTATAGTTACACTCATTATACATATATTACTTACATAGTGAAACTAAGTTCACTTGGGAATCAAGTGTCCTTTTTTTGAAAATCTATCACGTGATTCTTTTGATGTCCCTAATTCCACTCTTCTCCTAGAGTAATCTAGATTTCATTTTGATTCTTATTCTTCTTCCCAATTCTTCTACCTGATCATGTCCTTGGAATTGGTTACTCTATGTTGAAGCCGTTAGCAAAGATCAGAGCACGCAGCGGAAGCATGGTGGACCCTTGATGCAGTTAGAAGCTGTGTGGAAGCTTCATCCTCTCCTTTAACTTGATTTTTTTATCTTTCCTTGCCCTATTGAAATTTCGGGGAGGAAATTTTTATAAGGTGGGTAGGATTGTAACCCTCGGTTCCCTATGTACGGTGTCAATATTGGTATCCGATATCCGATGTAATCATCCTGGTAACCGGATTGAGACCGTTTCAGCTCGAGATATTATTTCTCAATATTTTGAATTTTCTGGATTTTCTGAAAAATTTGGGAATTATTGGAGAAGAATCTTAATTCGGGGTCGATCGGTACCACAGACTGACTCCGAGATTTTTAATAATTAATCGGAGATGAGTTTTGGTGATTGATTAGTCTACAGTTCTGCATTATTATATCGCATTTCCCTACTGATTTATGAATAAAATGTCGGTTTAAATCGTGTTTTGGTCTCTCTTCCAGATAATCAAGACAAGGAGGGCAAAAGGGTAATAAGAGCTTAATTAAACCCATTTTCAGGTAATTAAATCCGCATTTCTTGGAGAAAAAGTAAGGAAGTTTCTAGAAGATGCATTGAACCTAGACCCTTGCGGGTGTCTGACGCAAATCTGGACGAAATTAACCGAATCTGAGCATATCTTGATGGTCCCTGGAGCGACACGAACCCACGCACCAAAACCAGGGACCTAGGTCCCTGGTATGGCCACGAAAACGCGGCTATGGCCGCGGTTCCGCGGCCCTATGGTGGGCCCACACGTCGATTTTCGACGCGTGTCCTCATCTCGTCTACCAGATCCTTCTTTCGCCATATATACCCCTACAGAGACCCAAAGACAAAAGCAGATTTGGATTAGGCTAGGCTTTCTCTCTTCTAATTGTAGATTAGGATTTTATTCTTCTTTTATTTTGTATTTTTATTTCCTGTTTAGATCTTGTATTAGGGCAGATAGATTCAGAGAGAGATAGAGAGATATGTAAAGGTGTCTCCTTTCTTCTTTATTGTAGTCATCTCCATTTCTACATGATGCTTAGCTAATTTTTCTTCTCATGGCAATCTAACTACTAACCACTAACTATCTAACCACTTACTTGATAATCCACATGACTCTAATAACCTCTACAAAGCCTTGCTCTTGCAAGAATCATTGATGGCTCATGATGATGGATTCTAACATTCTAACATTTCTAACATCTAACCCATTAACTTGCTAACTTGCAATGATTTCTTTATTTCATGCTCACCTCTAACCGATTTTTGATGATTTAATAGTAGCTTGCAACTTGTTGTGTGGTATGGATGTGTTTTTTGAATGTAGAAGAACAATCTTATGAGCCATGCTTTGTATCGTCTCTTGAAGCCTAGGACTAGTGATGGCCAAGGATCCATGTGAGGCAGCTATTACTAAGAGGTTAGCATGGTTAGTGGAGCAATTAGTAGTTAGTAGTCACGAGTTTTATTTTATCTTGTTTTAAAATCAATTTCCAAAACCCTTTTACCAACTTTGTTTCATTTACTTTTTGTTTTCAAACCCTCTTTCTAAATCACTTCACCTTTCTTGCTTTTTTTTTACCTACTCCACAACCACTTCTCATTTGTTTTCACTTTGTGTTTTTATCGCCTTCTCACCCATCACTTCTGAATTTCTTTTTTTATTTTCTTTTCATTCTTTTAACAAAGAAGAACTTGTTAACAACCGACGTGAACATAAATTGTTAATGTTTCTATCGCCTCCCGTCCCTGTGGATTCGACCCGTTGAGTCAATCATATAACGGAAGTATCGAGGGAACATTAGCACATACAAGCTTTTTATTGATTTCATAAAATACATATTTTCAAGTGCTGGTTCTGCTCCGATCAAATTTTTAGCGCCATTGTCGGGGACGGGAATGGTTTTGATCTCACGTTTTTGTTAACATTTTCTTCTCTGTTTTGGTGTGCAGGGTAATAATTGCAGAAACTGAATATTGTAGAAAGTTAAGCTTGCTTGCATCTCTCTGCTCAAGAAAGTAGGGAGCTGTTGCTAAAAATTTGCTGCAGAACTTCATTAAAAGCCGTGAAAACGCAGCAAAGTCGGTTCGCCTTTTGAGATCCCTTATACTTCTAAATTGCATATATCTGTGATTTCTGCTATCTATTTTCTGCTTTGATTGCCTGAACACTAATAAATTAAAGAACTAAAATACGGTATTTGGACAATTTTAAAACAGTTTAGACATTTGCATTTAGGCACGTGTCAAATTCAATTCCAATATACTGTATTTTGTTCTATTGTTGTGATCTGCACTGAGATGTACATATGACATTGTATATAGTATTGGACAAACACGTGGGTGATTTATCGCTTTGTGTTATATTCTTGTCTATATTGCACACTTGAACGGATTGAAATTAAGGACAAAACCCATACAAGATAAGGTGGGGATTTCATCACCTTTAGCTCAAAAACCACCTCCCCCTCCCTCACACACCCAAGCCCTAATAAAAATTGATAGACGTTGGCCCCTAAGGACATCTCAGACTCATTAAGAGATTGACTGAGGGTGGAACTTATTTTGAATCTTACTCTTATGAAATCGGTGTCTAAAGTTGGGGATTAAGAGGTTACGCCTCGAAGATACCATGATTTGGCGAAATTAAGGCCCGTTGCTTACGCACGGATACCTCCCACCGTATTTTGCCCCTACCTGGCCGATTAGTTTGTGGTCGGATTCATACAACAACCTCCCCCGGGTAATCAACCAGTTAGGAGTCGTCTAGGTATAGGTCAACCTTAGTATAGGCTTGGTTTTGATTTTTCTTTCTTTTTATCTGTTTGTTTTTTATCTGTTTGTTTATTTTTTTTGTGATTGTTTGTGAAATGAAATTCAACAATAACAATTTTTTCAATCCTAATATGAATACATATTTCACACCGACCCCATTTGATTCGGATAATTCCAACCCGGCTTTTTACAATATGAACCAACCAAATACACCGGGTTGGACTTATCCGAATTAATATAACCTATACCGCTTATCGATGACCAACCTTTCAAAAATAATTTCAACTCTTCACAGAGTCAATGGAGATTCAACTCCTCAGAGTCAAGTTTTCAACACCTTTAAATAAAAATAAAATAAAATAAAATAAAACACCCTTTTATTGTATTCGAACCCGTGACCCACCAACAGGAAAGAATGCACCAACCACTATGCCTTTATGGCTTTTAGTATGGACAAGTAACCAAATCCTTGTAATCTTTTTATCTTACCCTTTATTCTTCCAAAAATTTAATAAAAAACCAAACACATTGATGTTTGTCATCAGTTTCGAACCCATAGCCACCGCCAACGTATCCTAACGCCTACACCACTTTGCCATTTTAACTGTGGTTTATAATTCACACATACTTATTTAAACTATCGGCGCCTCATCTTCTTCTCCCCTAACAACCCGCGTTCTTCACCACCCGTTGCACCCATTTCTCCCCCACGTCTCCACATGTTCCCACTCTCACACGCATCTCTCCCCTCTCACTCACGTTCTCCATCTCCTTCACTCAATCGTACTCTCTCTCACACACACATGTATATCACTCTCCCTCTCTTGGCGTGTGCCACAGCCCACACGCACAGCAGGGCCACCAAGCCCCCGCGCGCCCCTCTCCAGCTCAGGCCACGCACCTCCTTCATGGCGCCCTCCTCTCTCTGCCGGAGCCGATCCCATTGTACACCCCTTGGCCGAGTTGTGGTCTGCAACAATGGCCACTGCAGTTCCCAGCTCGTTCACCTATTCGGCGAGTTCCACTTGGCCGCCTCCTTCTCCATGCAAGCCTCTGGAGCCACCCCGCTGCCAACCGCCCCTCTTTCTTGCCGTGCACTCTAACGTTCGAGCCCATGTGCACCCACTCCACCCTCCAGCATGTGGGCCATTTCCTAACTCCTTACTCTCCTCCTCATGCGCAACCCATCCACTGTGCCTCTTCTCCGGGCCACGACAACCGAGCATGGCCGAGTATGGCTGGCTCGCTCCCTTCCTCCAGCGCACAACAGCCCACCGTACTCCGCTTTCTCCTTTTCGAGCCACGGTGTGCCGAGCTATCCATCCTCATCGTCTGAGTCCGAAAATGTTGCCATCCTCTCACCGGATAGCCACCGATCTCCGCGAGATCCGCCTGAGCCCGCTGTCGATGGGTGTCACCCCTTGCGTGAGCATGGGTACCTTCTCTCCCAAGGCTCTAAGGTGCTGGACGTGAGGAAGAAGATTCAGACTGAAGGGAAGCGTTCCAGGTAAGTTATTTTGCATTGTCGTAGATTTTAGTTATTGTTGGTATTTCATCGAACATGTAACATACACTAGTTTAATCACTAATTTCACCACGAAAAACTTATTTTAAAATTTTAATAAAAATATATATGGACACCTAAGACTTGTCTCCTAATTATCAGAATTTTTAATTAATTTTAGAAATTTTATAATCAAAAACAAAAAAAGATTTGTGCTCTGCCCTTGGCCACTTGCCGAGAGCAGCAGCCGCTGCTCTCGGCCAGGTCCAGGCCGAGAGCCTGGCCTGGCTGGCAAGGCCAGCCAGACCTGGTCTGGTCAGGCCAGGGCCTGTCCAGACACGGGGTCGGGTCTGTTTTACAGACCCTACCCGACCCCATTACAAAAAAAAAAAAAGAAAAAAAAAGAAAAAGAAACGAAAAGAGAAAAAAAAGAGAAAAATAAAATAAAACAAAATTCAGAAAGATTACTATAGCATTTTACTGTAGCAAACCCAGACCCAAACCCATTACTGTAGCACACCCATTACTGTAGCAACAGACCCGTTATGAATTATTAATTGATTTTACGCTTAAATTAATTCAGAAAAATCCAGAAAAATCAGAAAAATTCCAAAAAAAATCTTATAAAATTAGAAACTGAAATGTGACTCTGTACAATTATTTTTGTAGTAATATCACTTAGAATAGCTCAAAATTAAATATTTCTTATAATTATTATTTTAAATTGAATGTAGATTACCGAGTTAATTTACAACTTCTATATTCGGATATGTGACGATCTCAGGTGAGTGTTTATTTGTTGCTCTTTTATTTATTTATTTATACCAGCGAGTGTATTGCTTATTTAATTATTTAAATCATGCGATTATCTTGTCATTTCATGCGTTGGTGTTATTCCATGTGAATACTTATATTTCATATCGTTGATGATGATGATCTTGATGAACTCCATATTTGGATACTAAGATATTAGAGTATCATTTAATGTTTATTCGTTTACTATTTTGGGGATTCAGAAATATGCGTAATATACTTGATACCTGGACTTGTTTTGATCTTAAAATTAGTATAGTTTGTATATGAGAATAATGATAGGTTTTGTGCATATTAGTTACCAGACTTAATATTCTATTATTCGGTTATAAATCAGGTGATGATTGAATTCGGAGGATTTGGCTTTATTAATAAAATGAGAGGTTTATCAGTTAATTGAAATTATAAATGAATTTCTTCAGGGTGGATTTCATGTGAACCGATTTTACTATTTCAGATCTGGGACTATCTATGATATAGCTTAGACGGTGATTTGAATTGGATACTGGATTTTGATTGGTCCATGGTTATAGTTATATGGGTGAATACTTTGGTGAGTTGATTTGCAAAGTTGAACTGATAGAATAGAGTAAACCTTGAATTCTGGTCTATTTTAATTACCCGAGGTTGGGTTGAGAGACGGGTGTATATTGGATTTATCCGATTTTGTGGACTTCATATTATTACAGTTGATGATTACCTTGGTATTTGGACCTGTGATTGAACTCGACTGAAGTGGGTGTATATTGATCGAATTGTTAAATGAGGAATTGGTTAGAGGTAATTGAGTAGTTAGCTTATTATTTTGAGGTCGAGATAAATTAATTAGAGGTGGCTAATTATTTATGTTGGGACTCTGATATATTGGTAAATAAGGATAGATATGCAAATAATATAAAGGATTGGGGTAGATCGACATGATCGGGGTAACTAATTATTGATTTATTGAGGTGGTTACTGTAACAGATATTGACTTTGGATTCGCCGATAGATGAGATTTGACTGATTCTAAATGGGATTGTATTGTACGGGATAAATGTCTAGACTTGTTACTGTAATTATTCTTGTTACTGAAAGTTACTGGGAAAACATTGTTAGACCGTAACGTTCGGTACAGCTCTATTCATCGTTTACTTGATTACTGTTACTGTACTGTTACCGTTACTGTCACCGCATCGTCCCAGTATTATAAGTAACATGAATATTGACTGATTAAATTGAATTAAATAATAATATAAAAAGACAACTTCACTGGGATTGGGGAAATTAATGTAGGAGACAGCGTCTGTATTTTGGGTGGACCTAGGATACAGGTTGCGCAGCCGAAGTGAGGGTTCCACTGTAGGGTTCCCGGGGATGACTGACATCCATCTGATATTACTGTTACTATTACTGAGTACTTAGCGGTATGGGCCTGGTTCAGCGCCAGGCATCTGGGGCCGTGGTCCCGGGTATATACGGGGACCCACCTAAAGTATGGACAATGTCTCCAACCAATCAGTTTCAATAACTTAGGACCCTGATTGACACGTGTGGTAGGCGTAGTATGTGATGCGTCTACTGCATGTGACAATTGGTGTTCGCTGACATAATTAATGACAAAACTAAAATCTTACATTGACATTGTAGACTGAACTTGATATATATGACCGGTTGTAGACATCTGATAATACCAATGAACTGACTATACACCTGACACCTGATTGGACATCTAGTTTTGTACTGACTTGCTTTATTATTTTCTATTCATATTTTATTCCAGCATACATGTTCCTAGTTTGCTCACATTTATATTCGCATGTCTTTTCCTTTTTCTCTTACATATTCACTAGGAGTTCTGACTCCTGTGATTTGCATATCCAGATCTGGGACTATTCATTGCTGACCAGGTATTTGGAGAGGATCACATGCACCTTGAGGAGCTAGAGTCTCTCTCTTCCTGATTATCGATATCTCTGCTCTTTTATTTATGTTATTCCTTGATCTCTCTATATTGTATCCAGTCACATTTCTCTTTTATTCATATGCTATCATTGTGTTAGACATTATATGTATTATTGCAGTGATTTTGATTTATGATAGAGATTTTATAACTTATTCAGATTACTTTAGGCTTAGCGTGTATACGTAGGGCTTTCTCCTCGCGTATATACATCGCCGACTCTCCTCGCGACTCCATTTCCCTGTATTTTGGGAAGCGGGGCGTGACAATACTCCTTGAGAAAGCCTTGCTAGATGAGTTCCTCCAAGTATCTTCAGAGGGCGCAATAGTAAATGGTTTGGTGCCTTTTGTAGTCGTGGTAGGAGCAGTACTCCGAACCCGGGTAGTAAGGATTAGGCTGGATCGACTTCGGGTGTCTGAGCCTTGGTTCATCTTGGAAGGTGTTGAATACTTCGTTGATCGGAAGTTTCAATGGAGTGAATCTCTCTATTTGCTTGTAGCTCTGGATTGGACTTGACGGGAGTATAGAGAGCGCATGATTCTTGTAAGGAGGTTACCCGCGATGTCGATCTGGAGCGTAGTCGGGAGCTTCGCGAGCAGACTTTGATTTTGTTCCATCATCACTAGGCTTTACGAAGTTATAGGAGGAAGCCTTTATCGCCTCCTCTAGATAGATGTAGGGTTGCGCTTGGGAGAGAGCCTCGCTTATCTTAGTGATATTGTACTTCAGGAGGTGTTTGTACAAAGAGTGACCTAAACTCATTGATAAATGCGAGCGCAAATTCCTCCTCACCGCAATTAGAGACCTTGGTGAGCTGGCTTTGTAAGAAATTAATGTAGGATTTGAGGGTATCTCCTAGCCTTATTTTGACAGAGAGGAGCTGATCGCTACTCCTCTTGGCTTCTTGGCAAGGAGCCTACTGTGAGGAATGCCTCGGTGACCTCTGTGAAGTTGTGGAGAGAGCAGAGTAGTAGGGAGTAAAACCACTTCGACACCGCGCCTATAAGATTGGAAGGGAAATTAAAGCACATTACTGGATCGTTACAGGAGTAGAGCATCATCTTGTCTAGAAAATATCGTATTTGTTGAATTGGATCACTCGCTCCGGTGTAGCTGTCGAAGGTGAGTCGAGAATTTCTTTGAAAGTTCACCTTCTTTGATATCCTTGGAAAGCGGGGAGTCGTGGAGGCAGGTGGTCGGGATCAGGTGCTGAGGCAACTTGGCCTCCACGATTCGCTTTTGAATCAGCCCATCGAGGGCATGGAGATTCGGAGACCCCCTGTCCTCGGTTTCGCCTTCTGTTCGCACGGAGTTGTTCTAGAGGGCGGCGACTTGAGCCTGGAGCTGTTGATTGAGCTGCTTTAGTTCTTTATGTTGGCGAAGGATGTCACGATCGAGCGTCACCTGTGCTCGCTCGTAATTCGACTACAGTTGTCATTCCTTTATCTGCTATTTCATCTCTCAGAGCATCTGAAACAGTTGGTCTTCTTGCTATTGAGAAGGTTGAGCCAACGAATGGTTCTTGTGACGAGACTGAGGCAGTGCCCTCCGCGAGCGGCTGATTGCTTTGATTTGGCCTTGTCTTTGGAGGTTGTGTTGCCGGTAACTCGCTTGCGTAGGGCTATCGCCAATATCGAAAAAATGTTTGAGGAAGGTTAAACGGGGAGAGATCTTAAGCATAGGGAGTCAGATCTCAATGAAAGCACGAAAAATGTAAAGATAAATTCTCAGAAAGAATTTGTCTACATTTCAATTTGTAACATAGATCTAAGAGAGCAAAAAGACAACACAAAGACACAGATTTTTATATGGAAATCTAATTTGGGAAAAAGCATAGGGAGGTGAGAGAAATTCACTATTTGTAAAGAATTACAGTGAACTCAACAGAGTTAAAGCTCTGATATGATCACAGAATATAGTGGAATTTTGGCTTGGGAAAGGCTATTTTCTGTACTCAATGGGAAGTCTGATTATGAATTTCTTTCTTTTATTTCTTCTTTTTTCTCTTGGTTGTCCCCTTTTCTTGTCCATCTCCCAGCGTATATATACCCCCAGGAGCTTTCATTAGCAGTGCCGGTCATGCGGGTTTTCAATAACTGCATGATCTGTACGTTGTGATTCTCTCGTAACAGCTAGGATTCTGCACTTGACACGGTTCAAAGACTCGGCCGAGTCCGAGCGAGTAGGCTGAGTCGTATCCGTCTCGGCCCGCTCCGAGACGAGTCCGAGTCACGAGTCGATCAACTCAACTCAGAGGAGACCGACTCGGCCGAGAATCGGAGTTGACTCGGTCGACTCAGCATTATTATGATGATTTTGTGCCTCATCGCAATTCAATGTGAAAATAATTACATTAACAATTATTTATGAATGTAGTTTGTGCAATTTACTATATTGTGCATGTATTTTGAATGCTTCTACCGACGACGCGTGTATTTATGCTTTCGCTTTATATTTAGTGTACTAAGTGATATATTTTGGACATGTGATACGTGAATGTGGATGTCTACATTTTTTTAAGATTTGTCGTGATTTTTTCAGAATTATTTGAGATTTCTATGTAGCGTTTTGCGCGCATCGCCCGATACTGATCCGAGTCGCCGAGACCGATCCGTCTCAGTGCCCGCCGAGTCGGCGGCCGAGACCGCGACTGTGAACCATGGCACTTGATTGCGATAGTGATTACTGCCATTTTCTGTAACAGTCTGCGCTGGAGTAGGGGTCGTTGTAATGTATGAAATGTGAGTGATCTGGCGGAGCAAAAAATCAATAGAGTTGGTTGCAGTATCGCCTTACTCAGAAGAAAAGAACAAATCTCGGTCTGTGATGTTCTTAGAAGGAAGAGGATCCTCAGGACAATCTATTCCTTGGGGAGAGGAACGGTCTCGGGAATAACCGAATAAAGCTTTGCAAGGAGATGTTCGAATGGCTTTTATCGTTGGTATCCTCGGAAGGTTCTGATGGCGGGGGACATGTGTCTTGATCCTGGTGTAGGTCAAAAATTGATCACTACAACGCTGTAAAGCCTGACCTTATTCCATTCAGGATTCTCGTCGACCATGTGTTTAACGCCATCAAAGACCGGCCTTGGGTAAGGCGCCCGAGTCGACTGCTCCTGCAGAATCAGATCTAGGCAGTACTGCACCTTCCTTGACGGGATAGGCCATCTCACCGTCAACTGTCGGTCCCTCTAGCGACACTTTCAGGATCTGGTTAATCAGGGATATCTCAAAGAGTTTATCCTCAACCCTGACAACCCTCGGAGATTAAAGTGCAAAGAGAACTCTAACCGCTAGACAGTCAGACACGTAATGCTCTCATCCAGTACAAGGAGAATTACACCTCCCTAACAGAGGGTACCACAGCGAGGGGAAGGGCCATTTATGTCAATGACCCGGAGGTACAACTATCTGGCAATACTGACACGCCCACCTTCACCACTAGGCAGGTCAATCTTCTTCTTGGAGCCGACGCTTATGCCGTGCACTTCCCGCACAACGATGCTTTGGTCGTGACAATGCATATTGGTTTTTGCCGAGTGTCAAAGATTTTGGTCGATGGGGGAGTAGTGTCAACATTCTGTACGGACATGCCTTGGATCAGATGGATGACACTCCTAAGCTGGCTCAAAAGATGATCCTCCCTCAGACCCAACACTTTTCTATGGATTTGACGGGAGCAACGCGCACTCACCTGGAACAATCACGTTCCCGGTCCGAGCGGATCCATATAACGTTGTCACCGAGTTCTGCATCCTTGATGTTGAATCTTCTTATAACGCTATCCTTAGGAGGCCATGAATTCATATGATGAGAGCTAGCTCATCTCATCAACTTCTAAAGTACCCCATACCGTCGGGAATGGCCGACATAAGGGGTGACAAGCGATGGCCAGAACCATAGCTACAGTAGCCCGAAAGAAGTCTGGCTGCATGACAAAGGCCTTTCGAGCAGTCTCTTACAAAGATTCTTCTATGGATAAGAAGAAAATAGAATTGCTAACCAATAGCACTTACAGAACGGCGAAAGCAAGACTCCGACTTCCCTGCCGAATTGAAGGATCCATACCACCCATTGAGTCGGGAGACCCAGATAGCAAGACCGAGGAGGAACCCAAGTCGTTTCTTGTGGATCCACATCATCCAGAGCTGGTCCTCCAGACCGACTTGAAGTCAAAAAGAGAATGGAGCTAAACCTTTTATTTATTTATTCAAAAAAGAGTTGCACTGCATTCATACGAAACTCAAACACTCACTTTTCCCTTCAAAAATGCTTCAGAGGGTGGAGCTGGAGGATCCGTGTTGGCAGGGGCATCACAAGTCGTGGACTTGACAGTCGGAATATCCGAAGGAGACCTAGCGTCGGGGGAGCAGCACTGCTAGACGGAGCGCTCAAAAAGGTTTTCGCCTCCATAATGGAAGCATCGGGCGCATCCATAACAGAAGCATCGGGCTCCACAGGTCGTGCTATACCCTGGCTTTCGAAGAAGGCTTCGATCTTAAGTGGATACCTCGGGGCCGCGCCTCATGTTCCATTTTTATGTTCATCTTTATACTTTTTAACTTGAAGAACTTCATCTCCCATTGGCACTGGTCCGTCACCGTCCGAACACGCGCCTACGCTGCATCCTTAACAGCTAGCGCCTGATCCAGGTCGTCCTTCAGGAACTCTTTCTCTTCCTTGAAAACTGCCCTCCCGATTCCAACGCAGCCTCCGCTACCTCAGCATATTGGCGCGCCTTCTCCAGAACCCCCCCCCCCCCCCCCGAGTTGAATGTAGTTTTGATTCCTTTGCAGTTCGATGTCCTTTCGCCGCAACTCCGAGCTCACCTCCTGTAATTCGAAATCACTCTTTTGCAACTTCGATTTTCTCCTCTCCAACTTGCCCCGAGCCTCGGACAACTGCTTCAGCAGAGCCTCCCTCTCCTTCGACTCTCCCTGGAGCCGCTCTAGCTCCATCTCCCGACCTTACTGTATCGTTGCCTCACGGTCCAAGTCAGCTTGGAGCCAAGTAATCTTGGCGGCCGCGTCTTTCCCTTCAGCATTAAGCTTCTTCACCACCTGGAGCAACCCAGCAATTATGCCCTCCTCCCTTAAGTCATCTCTATGAGCCTCCAAAAGCTCGTAGGCGGGCAAGATGTTATGAAATTAAACCAAGAGTTAGACGCCAGCTGAAAAATCAAGTCGAAGAAGAATCACTATGAAGCTTACCCTGAAGACCTCGCTCTTCAAGCACCGCTGTTGGTCTTTCAAGGGTAGGGCCTTGAGCTCCTCCAGTCCCTTGAGAAAGTCTCCATACCCTAAAGCTACTTCCTCGTCTCCCTTTCGGAGAAATAACCCGAATAAGGAGCTTGAGGCAGGTCGCCCCAGGTCTGCACCGGAGACTGAGTGGTAGTCCCTGAAGGACCAACAGAGCCAGGAACCCTCGCACCGTCCTCTATTAACGGAGCATCAATAGCTCCCGCCTCCTCGTGCCTAGGCGATAAAGACGCCACCATTGCAGAACACCAGGGTCGGTAGAAACGCCACTGTTGCAGCATCCCCCTTTGGAGAACATTAATAGTCAGGGCGTTCTCCTCCAGGATCTCTGTCTCCCTGTCCACCGGCTCAGAAAGCATTTCCATACTCTCCTCGGGAGCCTCAGCGACCGAGGAGCCCCCCAAGCTCCAAAACCAAAAAGGTCGAAGTGCCTGAACCATGCGTCCTCCGCCATGTGGGACCGCCTAGCATTCGTAATGAGGCAAGCGGGCGCAGCCGCAAATAGGTCCTGCATTTCTCCCTCGTTAGACTCATCAAACCCGATCATGCTTCTCTTCTGCAAGAATCAAGTATTAAAGAGTCGCGCATGGGGAGAAAAGCCCAACGATATTCAGAACCTACCTCTTCGGGAGCTTGAGGTTGTGAGGACTATGCTGAGGCCTCTTCCTCTTAGCAGAGACCATGTGCCCCGGGCACCTCGGCCTCCCAAACTCCATAGTCAGCTGGTTTTTACTCGGAGCTGGTACCCTAAGAATAGCTGAGGGCTCGAGAGGCTTGCTCGGGTCCAGCAGCCAACTCCAGTTCTTGTAGTCATAGTCTGCATTTGCCAACCTCTGCAGCTTCGCCTCAATGTTGGTGGAGTGTCGCTCCTCCCCAAGGGACCGGGCCCAAGTTTCAGGAGGTCGGGATGGCCCGCACTCCTCCGACTCGGCTTCCCAAGGGCCGGACACCCGAACCACGGTATTGCGTATATCATGGTCGTTGTCCACCATATTCACAATAAGCTTTTCGCACCCACTCTAGGGCACGAAGAAGCGGACGTCCTTACTGGTCTTACTCAGTGCGTAAGAGGCACATAAAACCTTGCGCTGACATGCATCGGGGGCGCTCACAGTACAAAGAGCTTTGAACCCCAGCACGGTACGCCAGGCGACCCCAAATTGTGAGGGGGAAACTCTGAAGTGACTCAAAACGCTACAAGCAAAATTTGTCAGCGACAGCTTCAGCCCCAACGCTAGAATTTGAGGTTGCATATAAATGCCACCATTAGGCGAAGGTAAGTGAAATCAGTGCCTTAAGGGCAAAACTCGACCTCGATCACTAGGGAGAGCTGAACACCATTCTTGGCCAGGTACTCATCTACCTCATGATTATGGAGTTTGGTGGTCTTCGGGTCAAAATTCATACCGATCCTAGTTCAAAATTGGGATCTCCTCTCCCCTCTTCTACTACAGTCTTTCCCTTGCTCGTGTCGCTGACAACGCCAGATTTGCCTCCCTTTGTCATATCTGAAGAAGATTCAGTGATGAAGACTTGGGGACAGGAAGATCACAACTATGAAGATGACGAGAGGTTGAAGGTTTAGAAGTTTAGAGATAATCCCCAGGGTTTGAGAGAGATGCTTTTAAACTCTCAAAATGTCTTCCCCTTTCGCTTGATCAGAAGACTACACGTGTCATCACGGGTTGGATTCGAACCGTCGCGCTTGATTTGCTCCACCAACCTCAAGCATCGCCGCTTCAAAAAGTGACATTTACCTGACAGACGTAGCAGGGGATGAGACATGCATTTAAGGCTCTACCAGCTTGTAGAGGCATACCGCAAATGGCCAAAAGCTGAAGCAACACCAGCAGCCCGAGCCTGGGCTCAAGGGGTCCACTCTCCTCCTTTCCTCTTGGAGTCTCCAAGGGCACATAGCCCCGGGGGCATGTTCCGATCTCCTGCCACAGAGAGAAGAGTAGAGGGGGCATCTGTAGTGGTCGATTTCTAACCTCCTCGAGATCACGACACGCGTCCATCCAGCCCTCGGGCAATCTTGTGACACGTGGCCGTATTCAAAATCTCCAGAGAAGAGTGCAATCTCATCCAAACTCCGAGCAGTATGGATAGAGATAAAGTCGGCTACAAGTACCCCATCTCCAGGATAAATCTTCATTTGAATCGGGCGATTACTGCTCGGGAACGGATCGATCAAATTGACAGCTGGATGAAGACCACTTGATAAAGACAAATATGTGCTATTCTAATTTAAATCAGAATATTTGGCTCCGATCACCTCCAAGATAAGCAGTCAAGATCAGATAGTTGTTCAGCTAGAAGTGAACTCTGTGTTCATATCCAAAGACACCCACTTGTTTTAATACGAGACCTCCAATGACATGGGGACAATCAATCAACCTGTGAAACCCTAGCACATGAGATCAGGAAGTCACCATTGTAATCTTCTCTGAATTATAGTGTAACCCTCTCTTTTGTACCATGATTTTTTTCTTTCGACTTTTCATGTAAATCTGTGTATTTGTTCTGATTTGATCTCTTAGATTCATTCATCTCTACAATTTGATACGTGGATAACTTCCCCAGAAATTACCCGCTACAAGTGTGAAGCTTGAATCTAAATCTCTGTATGCAATGCATGGAGTGGGAAAGTGACAACTAAGTGAGGCCCAAATCAATATTTATCTTTTCCGATAATTTTCAAAACCCTAGATTAGTTTATCCCAATCCAACCACAAACCCTAATTTCTTCCCTAATTATCAAAACGCTAGCTTTCCCCCTTTCGTCCTGCGCCAGAAAGATAGCATATACTAAATGAGAAACTAGAAGATACCAACTAGCTGTGTGTCCCATTCTTAACCTCACAAATTTCTCTATTAAGCTACCTCATACATTATGTGTCACCCCAAAATTTAATCTGGCTTCCGCCTCATGCTAGTAACTTCACTTTATTTGGTAAACCCAACCTTAAGATTTCATGCAACTGTAATTGGTTAGTTGCTAACTTTTAGTTAATGAAAATGATTTAGATACATGTACATATGCTTGATATGCATACATCTATATACTCTTGTGTTACATAAACATAGGGTATTTATTAAACATTAAAGAAAAGAATTTAGTGATTTGTTTTTTTTTGTTTTCTTTTTTCTCAAAGCTTCCGAATACTTAGGGTATAGCATTTAATATTATTGCAGTTCAGTTGATTAAAGAATTTTCAGGGCATTGCAAAGACCATATCAATACCTATTAGCATATACGTCATATATATAATCACACACATTCGTGTGTGTGCACGTACGCAACAACCACACAAATACACACACAAAATATGATGATGTCAGAGTGGATATTTAAAGATTGTACCAAGTTAGCACTACTCTTCAACTCAAAGTAAACCCTACTTTAAGAGAACAAAATTTAGGTAGTTTTGTTGATATCCTTGTATCTGAGGTAGACCACGAGTGTAAAATTTAACCTTATTCTACCAGATTCAAGCAACATAAAAATTGAGTATTCTGCTCATGATACCGACATTTTGAGACTCCAGTAAGACTAGTGTATGGATTATGAGTTAATTAGGTAATTAGAATGGGCCATCCACATGACTAGTTCAGTAATACATTGTGCTAATTTATTGTTTAATTAGAAGAAAAATTAAAAATGATATTTACCAACAATTAATTAGTTTATAAAACATTCAATTTCTTTGCGAAAGATATAATTTATTTTCTAAATGACATTTTTAGCCAGTGAGAGAAGGGGAATAGCGTCATTTTTAACCATTTTAAGTGAAGATCTCGGCAAGGAATTAAAGAAACCAATAGCTATAATTCTGGCTGCCATTGTGATCCCTAGTTGGAATTGTGTAGATGGTAATGTTCATCCTTAATTTGACTACTCTATAATTATAATTATTGCTGACATCTATATTTAGCCAAAAGTGTGACCCTCAATATGCATAAGTTCTTCTTTTTCTTTTTGGAAAAATGCCGTGTGAAAAGGAAATTAAACTTGAAACTGTCAAACCGTTTTCAAACTTGAATAAGTTAAATCAACGGGGGAATACAATTAAAAAAATGCTATGCAAAAATCTCCAAATGTGATTTCTACAGAAAATGCTCAAAAGTCTCTAGTTACAAGCATGGTACTGATCAAATAAAAATCACCAAACATGAGCAAACTTTATCAGGAAAAATCAAATGCATGCATGTGAATGGAATTTCAATGTGCAGGCCAAAATCAGGAGGCGGCTTGAGCATTACGAAGATAAGTCATGTCAGCAATGCTGCTTCTATCAAGCTCTGGTGGAGGTGCCTGTCAGGTTACACAATATGGAAATTCAGGAAAATGGATGAAAGCACGTTATGGTAGAAAAGTATCACTATGGGAAGCACATGTATCACCTATGGACTCAGGCACTTGGAAGTGTATGGTCAAGATCACACCAACAACTGGATACATTATGCAGGAAGACAATGGACAGATTGTGAATAACTAGAAAAGGAATGCTACAAATTCAGGACAATTCTCATTCAGTTCAGTACGGGAGATTGTAAGATCATCCATCATGAGAGTGTTTCGGTTAGCTAACATTATGTTTGTCCACATTTTACAACCCTAAAATGCCTCGCTGCTATAAACGTGATTCCACAGTAAAATTATATCAAAATGAAGTATCTTTAGTCTATAAAATGACTGAATTAGCAAAAAAAGGCAGAAACAATTATCAAGAAAATAATTTTTACTCAAATTGATCAAACCCTAAATTGTCTTGCTGCTATAAACAAGATTCCATAGAAAAATTATCTCAAAAGAAAGTATCTTCAGTCTATAAAATGACTGAATCAGCAAAACAGGGCAGAAACAATTATCAAAAAAAATAATTTCAACTCAAATTATCAAAAACCCTAAAATGTAAGAAAGAGGAAACGATCTCATTTAAAAAAAAACTTCAAACTGAGGAAGACCCTTACAGGAAATGATCTAAATTAAAAGAAAAGCTTCTAATGAGGAAATTGAACAATTTGAACAGAAATCCACATCTTCCATTGCATGAAAGATGACACACAGATTTTAATCAACAATCAAACCAACCATGAACAAGCAATATCCAAGGAAATAATCAGAACAGAGCAATAGAACGATTACCTTTTTGTGGTGGCGGAGGAATTGAGACTTGGTGCTTGATGGCCATGGCTGCTTCTCTGATCAAGGGCGCTGCTACGATGGGAGGCTGCCAAATGACGAAAGAAAAGAGAAGCCTCGAATTCTGACACATTAAAGGAAACTATCCCAATTAAAAGAAAATCTTCAAACTGAGTTAGACCCATAAAAGAAATCAACCCCAGTTAAAAAGAAAAGCTTCAAACTAAACTGAGGAAGACCCATTAAAAGAAGTGATCTAAATAAAAAGAAAAGCTTCAAACTAAACTGAGGAAGACCCATTAAAAGAAGTGATCTAAATAACAAGAAAAACTTCAAATTAAACTGAGGAAGACCCATAAAAGAAATGATCCCAATTAAAAGAAACGCTTCAAATAGAGGAAATCAATCATTGGCAAACAATCAAAACTTTGCATTTAAATCAAACTAAGGAAGGATAGAAAAAATAGCTAGCCAGTTAGGCATTGGGAAATCATACTCAAGAGAAATATGAAACCATGCTATCAAAAATATGTTGGATGGCATCAAAACTTAGAACATAGTTTCCTAGCTAAGTCACCAAGTTCCAGCAATTAAACAAATAAACAATGGCATGTGTTGGGGCTAATTGAATAAATAGTAACAGGATACATATAGCAATAGGCTAATAGCATAACAAACCAAAGAAAAGTTGAAAGATTCCTTTAACACTGTAACAGAGGAAAAGCTTCAAACTGAGAAAGACCCATTAAAAGAAACAATCCCAATTAAAAGAAAACCTATAAACTGTGGAAGACCCATTAAAGAAAACGATCCCAATTAACAGAAAAACTTCAATGAAATTGGACAATTTGAACAAAACCCATCGCATGAAATAAGGAATAGAAACAAATTACAGATTTTAATCAATAATCAAAAACACCCTTGAACAAGAAACAAGCAATACCAAAGAGACTGATCATATAGCAGAAAAATTATCAAGAAAATAATTTTCAACTCAAATTTATCAAAAGCCATAAAAAATAAGGAAGACCCATTAAGGAAACAATCCCAACAAAAAGAAAAACATCAAATTGAGGAAAAAGGACAATTTGAACAAAAAGTCACTTCTCCGAGCACAAAATTGTGGTTTTAATCAACAATCAAACCAACCATGAACAAAGAGAAAGAAATCATAATAGAATAATATAATGATTACCTCTCTTTGGTGTGGGGCTGAGGAATTGAAACTTGATTCTTGGTGGCCATGGCTGCTTCTCCGATCAAGGGTGCCGCTGCGAACGATGAAAGAAGAGAGAAAGGCTGAATTTCTGGCCCATCTCTTCTCTTCTCTATTAGATCTAATAATTATTCCAAATAAGATCCCATACATGCAAGTCTTTTTATCAAGATCAAAGAGAATGAGGGTTTTAGGATACCTGATTTCATCATAAAATGGATGCTGAAGGTTGCATGATCTCGAGGACGCCGGAGTTGAGGGGGGATTCTTCTCTCCAACTACCAAATTCTCTTCTTGATCCTTAGAGAAATAAGAGGCCTCCAAGAGAGAGATTAGGCCATAGTAGATGGTGGTGGAGAAGGAATCCTACCAATGATATATAGCATCAAGGAATCTTAGATCAACTCATCATAAATCTAGACCCTTGATTGATAACACGAGTTCTACACGTGTAGATGAGTCCCACATTTTAATTTAAACACATTCATGGCTAAGTGTAATTGAAACGTCTCTAGATCCAAACCATTTGGGTTGATTAATTCTTTATTGGGTCCAACAACATGGGCTTATAGAGACGGGTGTATAAATACAATTAGACATGTGTAGGCCCAAATTAGTTTAGACTCTAATCCAAATTAGTCTAACAATCTCCCACTTGGGCCAAACAGGTCATACTGGAAGGATATTATACATAACTTTATGGTACCAAAACTTTAACCGTCAATAAATCATGTTTCTAAACAATCTGGTCCATTAAGTGTCCTGGCCACCGAACATGGCGGTCGTTACCTTCTTTATAATCGAGGTAGGACCTTCCACATCACAAGTTTCAGAATCCTTAACGACATAAATCAAATGTGGATGTGTGGGCATGGAAATATCCTCTGATAAAATAAGATATAATTCCAACTGGTTTCCACTTTATGACTCCAACGAGTCTAACCTTATTACTCCAATGAGTCTATTTTTATGACTCTAATGAGTCTAACTGCTAACAAATTTAAATGAGCAAATTAAACTCAAAAGGAATTTAAAGAAAGCAATTATACTTTATTATTAGAATCAACAAATATACATAAAGTGCACTTAAATATAATGTCTGATACATAAAATTATCCACTCTCACTAAACCAAGATAGCATTATGACTAACCATCTCCATATGAGCAATATGCTCTAAGAAGGCTTTAGGGTGGCAGTCTTTAATGAGTTAGATCTGTAATGTTAAGAATAGTACTAACACTATTATTAGCCACAATGTGATTCCAAACTTTATCTTTGATGACAAGAAACTCGATGTCGATATGCTTCGACTTTGCTGAACTCTTGCCACTATTGCAGTAGAGCTCCATAACTCTTATTGTCACATCATAGCTGTAATGGCTTCTCGACTAAATCCACCATCTTCCTGCAATCAGAAAAATATAACATGAAGTGGACTTCCTATTATCGATACATCTAGCATAATCTGAATTTGTATATCCGATCAGCTGCAACTGATCAGATTTCATGTAGTCTTCTGTAAATATCTCATTACCTTCTTGGCAGTCTTCCAATGATCAATCCCAGAATTAATCAAGTATCTGTCAAGTTTCTCAACGGTATATGCTATGTCTGGACGGGTACAAACTTGAGTATAAATCAGATTTTCAACTGCCAATGCATATAAAATGTCTTTCATTTGCTCTTTCTGTAGGTCGTTCTTGCGACATTGGAGTAGACTCAACTTATCTCTCTTAGTGAGAGGTGTATCACCTAGGGAGTAATTCTTCATACCATATCTATCTAGCACCTTATCGATATAAGTATTTTGTGATAAACCTAATATTCCACGTGTCCTATCACGTTGAATCTGGATGCCTATCACAAAAGAAGTGTCTCCAAGATCTTTTATCTCAAAATTCTTTGAGAGAAAACTTTTAGTCTCAAGTAAAAAAGCCATATCTTTACTTACTAGTAGAATGTCATCCACAAATAGCATAACAAATATAAGTCTACTCTCTTTAAATTTATGATAAATGCACTGATCAACAACATTCTCTTTAAAATAAAAAAATAGAATATTACTTTATCAAATTTCAAATACCATTGACTGGATGCTTGCTCTAGACCATAAATAGATTTCTTTAATTTGGAAACAAAATATTACAAAACTTTGGCTTCAAAATTGACTGGTTGCACCATATAGATTTATTCCTCAATGTCACCATTAAAGAAAACAGTCTTAATATCTATTTGGTGTAGCACCAGGTCAAAATGGGCCACTAGTGCCATAATAATTCTAAAAGAATTCTTCATGAAAACTGAGAAGAAAGTCTCTTTATAGTCAATGCCCTCTGTTTTTTGTGAATCTCTTTGCGACAAAACGTGCCTTATACCTTTCAACTTTGCCTTTCGAATCCCGCTTAGTTTTGAACACCCATTTACAAACAATCGGTTTCTATTTTTAGGTAACTCTACTAAATCCTAAACATTATTGTCCTTCATGAATTTTAACTCATCTTTCATGACATTTGACCACTTAGTGAAGTGAATGTTGAGTTGGCCTCATTCAAGGATGTGAGATTATCCTCTAACTCTATGTCAAGCTCATGCTCTTGGACATAAACTATATAGTCATTTATAATGACTGATCTCCTCTCCTTAGTTGATCTCCTAGGCACTTGTGCTTGAGAATTTTTAGGTTCTATCTCATCAGCAGAATCTACTTCAGGATGAACTGTATCTGCACCTTGTAAGGGTACAGTTGTCATGGATATAACAATTGTTATTCCTCAGATATGAAATCCTTATGTAGTTGATTCCCACTGTTTTGAATCTCAAAAAATTTAGCATTATCCGTCTCGATTATGTTCTTAGTGGAGGGATCATAAAATATAAAGCCTCTATATCTCTCAGAATACTCAAGGAATAAACAGTTAACTGTTATGAGTTCAACTTCTTCTCATATGGTATATATATAACCAAGCTTTCGCTGGACAACCAAACATGCAGATACCTAATGCTGGGAGATTTTCAGTTCATAACTCATATGGGATTTTAGTTATTGTTTTGCTAGGTACTCTATTAAGTAGGTAGACAACTGTCTTTAAGGCTTCACCCCATAATGTCTCTGGTAGAGTAGTGTGAGGTATCATACTCCTAATCATGTCCTTTAGTGTGCGGTTTCATCTCTCAGCAACAGTATTTTGGCGAGGTATCTCTGTGGCATGGTGTACTAGGCAATAATACCACTCTCTTCCAGAAAATTGGCAAAAAGTCCTGGACATCTACCTGATCCATCATATATGCCATAGTACTCACCACCAGGTCAGATCTAACAGTTTTAATCTTTCTATTCTGCTGATTTTCAACTCCAGCTTTATAAATTTTAAACATGTCCAGTGATTGGAATTTCTCATGAATCAAGTATAGGTACCCCGTAACGAGAGTAATTGTCCGTGAAAGTGATGAAATATTCGTGATCATTCTAAGAAGCCGTAGGGAATGGATCACAAATGTCTGTATACACCAAATTCAAGACTTCTGAACTTCGTCTAGCACCAAACTTTCTAATGTTTGTTTGTTTGCCTTTTATACATCTGTACTAATGTAGTTATAGTACTAATGATATGTGTTATATAGTTTCAGATTTTCTATCAAGATCTTATTAGGTACTTAGCTTGAACAAAGGAGTTTTGGAGCTAATACATGTAGATTCAAGAGCTCGCGCGTCAAGATCGCATCTACTACTCGGATGGAGTCAAGCTCTTTAAATCGTGTTTAGATCGAGTCGGCTTGGAAAAGGAATTCTACAAGAAGACTTAGTTTTAGTTTGTATTTAGATCTTGTGTAAGATAGACTAGTGTAGATATGCTCAAGTTCACACACACAAGTTCAATACGTTCGGTT
This sequence comes from Agave tequilana, assembly GCA_038442645.1. Classification (NCBI taxonomy): domain Eukaryota; kingdom Viridiplantae; phylum Streptophyta; class Magnoliopsida; order Asparagales; family Asparagaceae; genus Agave; species Agave tequilana. The sequence goes on from JAVJIF010012410.1 coordinate 101,032, forward strand.
TTCGGTTTAACCAGTTTGGGATTTTAAATATACATATGGTTTTCATGAATAGATAGAATTAAAACAAGTTTACATAGTTTAATGTATATTAGATTTCATCTATATACATTTATGCTTCATATATTTAGAAAAACTTATTTTGATGATTCTATTTTATGTGTTTAGAGTTTTATAATTAACAAAAACTTATTTTGGATTAATGTCAAAAACATAGATATATCTTTTATATGTGTATTGGATTCTATACATACACTCTATGCTTCAAAAGAGTTTAAATATCTTGTTTTTGTATTTATACAAGTTTGAGAGAAATCAGTTTTCATTTCAAAGTTTGATTTTTGGAAAATACCGATTTTGTGTTAAAACTTAATTTCTATATCACAAAAATAGTTCAAATAGTTTGTAATATGTGTTGATTTTTGTCACACATATTTGTTCTTCAAATATTTATAGAACTTATTTTTGTGAAATTTATGAGATTTTATAAGATTTTATAGTTGTTAAAAAGCCAAGTTTCAAACCCTTTGGTTTTCAGTTTAACCAGTTTGGGATTTTAAATATACATGCATATGGTTTTCATGAATAGATAGAATTAAAACAAGTTTACATAGTTTAATGTATATTGGATTTCATCTATATACATCTATGCTTCATATATTTAGAAAAACTTATTTTGATGATTATATTTCATGTGTTTAGAGTTTTATAATTAACAAAAACTTATTTTGAATTTATGTCAAAAACATAGATATATCTTTTATATGTGTATTGGATTCTATCCATACACTCTATGCTTCAAAAGAGTTTAAATATCTTATTTTTGTATTTATACAAGTTTGAGAGAAATTAGTTTTTCATTTCAAAGTTTGATTTTTGAAAAATACCGATTTTGTGTTAAAACTTAATTTCTATATCACAAAAATAGTTCAAATAGTTTGTAATATGTGTTGATTTTTTGTCACACATATTTGTTCTTCAAATATTTATAGAACTTATTTTTGTGAAATTTTTGAGATTTTATAGGATTTTATAGTTGTTAAAAAGCCAAGTTTCAAACCCTTTAATCCTTAGTCTAAGTCTGCTGGCGGTCGACCGGTCGGTCGACCGATGTGCATAAGGACGTGCACAAGACCTTGCCTATAAAGCCGATCGACCGGGCGGTTTACCAACTGTAACTACCCAACTCTCAGGTAGTACCGGTCGACCGGGCGGGTCGACCGACAGAGCTGAGTGCCTTTAGGCTCGGTCGACCGGGCGGCCGACCGGTGGCTCAACGGTCAGAAATATGACCATTGGACGGTCAGGTCAAAAATGACCTTTTCTGGACCCCAACGGCTATATTCTTGAGAGCCTATAAATAGGGGTTCTCTCCAGCTGTTTTCACGAAGATTTTAGATAGCTTTTCATCCCATCTTTTTCAGTGGTTTTGCAGCAAGTTTAAAAGAAGTTTTTGAGCCTAAAATCTTTATCTTTTATTTTGTTTTCAAAGTGTTGAAAAAATCAAAGAAAAGGAAGTCTTTGAGAAATTGGTTTTGATCTTTCTTTACAAATCTATTTAGTATTTTTCCCAAGTGTTTTTCTTTGTTATCCTCTTTTTCAAATACTTTGTTTTCCCACACTTGAGCTATCATCTCTAATCCTATCTATAGGATCTTTTTTGTGAGAAAAATTAGTTGTCGTTTATTGTGATCACCTAGTGTTGTTTGTGATCATTGGATCACCAAGATTGTAATCTTTTTTTTGCTTTGGCTTTGTGCCTATCCTCTTGTGTAGAGGTGATTGTTTTGAGAGAGTAGTAGTATACTCCAAGTGTGGAGTTGTAATTCCTCAGTGGAGGTCCCTTTGTGGAAGGTCCTGTGTGGACATAATGGAAATTCTTCTGTGCGAAGGCGGGGACGTAGAGCAGTGGCTCGAACCTCGAAACATATCTTGTTGTTTGTGTTTGATTCACTATCTCTCAACTCTATCTCTCTTATATCTTGTATTGCTTTATATTACACATATTTATATGTTAGATATAATTTGTGTGTGCCCACACTTGTGTTGAACCAAGAGAGCTTCATATAGCACCTCAACTCTTAATTTAGAGGAATCTCGAGGAGTAGTGTCAGAGCCCTTCACGGGGAATTCGGGCTCACTCTAGATTACACATAGTGTGTTGCAAATGAGTTTTAAATTCCGCATCATTTGTCCTAGATTAGCTAGAACACCTATTCACCCCCTCTGGTGTATTTCACTTTTAGGGTGCCTTCTCCTCTCTAGCATTTTTTTCCATCTCATGGTCTTTAGGTTCCCAATAAAACCAATGAGCTTCATCTCTTCCTTGTCATTTAGCTCCTTCAAGGTAGTAACTTGACCTCTCAAGATGGTGAGAGCACGAATGACTTTCCTCACCTTTTGGTCATTATCAATTTCATCACTCAGAAAAGCAAGACCATTTATAATTTTAGTAAACTTGATGATCATATCATCAATATTTTTATTTTCATTCATACTAAAATTTTCATATTGGGAACATAAGAGATCGACTTTGGCTCTCTTGACTTGTGATATTCCCTCGTGTCTGACAACCAAGTGTGACCAAATCTCATAGGCGGATTTGTAATGAATTATCCTAAATATGTCATCATCATTCAAGGCTTGAAACAAGGCATAGTGTGCCTTAGCATTAGCATCAAACTCCTTGGTGGCAATGTCAGTCCAAGTATCCTCATCATCACCGTGTACATTAAAGAGTTTGGTCACCGCCTTTGCAACCCTGCTTCCTAGGGATTGAAAGAACAAGTCATCTTAACTTTTCATATGGGAAAGTTAAACTATCAAACTTGGGTGGAGTCTTGATTCTTTCAGCCATGGATACTAGTGAAAATATCAAGCAAATGATGCAAAGGAGTAATTAGCAAAAGGATCTCCCTAAAGTTGTTAAACCAAAAACTAGAGTCCAACCTCTAATACTAATTGAAAGTAAACCTAGAAGGGTGAATAGGAGTAATGCTAATCAAATGCGGAAATGCGATAATTAAAAATGAATAATGCAAACGGTCAACTCAAATCAAGAAAAGAAGTCGAATTCCCAATTAAAGGCTCTAGATTTTCTCCTCTATATTCTCTAGATTAAGAGTTGAGGTGCTCAATTGCCTTCTTGATTGTAAAAGAAAAATCGACAAGTATGAATGATGTAAGCAATGTATAGCAAGTGCAATGAAAGCAAAAACACAAGTGTAAGCAATAAAGATAGAGTAAGAGTGAGGGAGAAAGCAATCATAAACACGATAAATTTATTTCAAAGTTCGAGCAACTCGCTCTAGTCTCCGCCTTCACCGCGTGAAGTATTTCTACTATCCACTTAGGATCTTTCACAAAAGAGCTACAATGATCTGCACAAGACCCGGAGGACACAAGTCCAACATTCAATCCTCTACACAAGTGGTAGCACAAAACTAATGAAGTTTACAAGCTCTTGGTGACCACAAAGATCACAAACCCTCACTTTACAACTCCTAGAGTATAGATGAGAAATGAAGCTCAAGAAGTTTGTGTGAGAGAAAATTCAGTCAAAATGAATGAACTTGAGAGCTTAAAACTTGTAGAAATTGATTTGAAATTGAAAGCTCTTGAAACTTGAAAACTAAATTTTTTCAAATCTCTCTTTTAATAAAAACTTGATTTTTCTTCAAAAATTATTATTTAATCCTCTACAAATGAATCATATATATATAAGGTAAAAGTCATTAGAGGAGTGAACCAGGGTATTAGAAGGGTGATTAGAATCTAAAACTGCAAAAATACCTGTTAGATAAAAATAAAAAATCTAACAGATTTAAAAACAAGCTGTTATTGTAGTAGAGATAGTTTGTCGGTCGACCGGTCGGTCGACCACACGACCTAGTTCAAAAACTAGTCGTTGCCAATCGATCGACCGGTCGGTCGACCGAGGTGCTAAGCAGGGGCAGCCAGGGTTTGACGATCGACCGGACGGTTGGCCGATAAACGTGCACAAACAAGCTGTGCACAAACGGTCGACCGCCCGGTCGATCGGCAGCTGTGCATTTTACAATGCAAATAGGACGGTCGACCGACCTACCCCAAAACCAATTTCAAGATATTTTTTAAATAGGACATATTTTATGTTTTGGCAACACATAGGCTATAAGATACATAAACTGAATATAAAATCTGAAAATATATACCATGTAAAATACCAAAATCCAAAAACTATATACGAAATCTTGTATTGTGTGTGTGTGTGGTCTTGAGCATCAATTCAACACCCTATAGTTAAACATTCTAATTTCTTACATATGTTCTACATGTCTTCATGCAATTTTCAAGTGGGCTTCTCCAAAAATCCATTCTTGATCGTCTGAGTTTGACTCCTATCCTTGAGTGAACTTGAAACTTCAACACTTTCCTTTTGAGAAAGAATGAAACTAAATCTTCTTCGGATCCTGAAAAACTTAAATACTTGAACTTGATTAGTACCTCATAACTCTATGAGTTCTGTAATCATCAAAACAAGAAATCAGTGATTGTAACCTTAGGCCATCACATTCTAGCATCGCTGGACAGGCATTACAGGTTATTTTAACAGCTTTTGTTGATTTTAGGAGATGCTTACCCCTATGGAGCCTAAAAATAACCTACTAGCAGACTAAGGACAAAAACACACACACACACAGACAAAGGCGAAAGGCATAACACAACCAAGAGAAAAGAGAGAAGCAAGGATGCACAGCCAAGCTATTTCTTGATTTCCAAGAGCTTAGGGAGAATCTTTCCCTTATCTTGAAGGATTAACAGAGGGTTCCAACGTCTTAGTCCTTCATCTTCAAGGAATTTTCTGAACCAAACGAGATGTAGCAGCAGATTCGAAGTCTTGTTATTCACATCATCAAAGGGACAAAGTGATCGCGCGCTAATGAGACTCCTCCCGGAAAACTTCCCCAGTATCAATTGTAGAAGATTCTTGTAATTTCTTACTTATAATTCTTCTTCAATTTTTTAGTTTTCTAATGGAAAACGCAAACCAGATCCCGATAAGGAAGCATCAAAATCATTCTGAAAAAGAGAGCAAATGTGAGATGCTTTTCCCTTGCACCAGAGGAACCACTTAATGATTCTGTCTCAAGGAACCTCCGATCCAAGTTCGAGTCTCGAGGAACCTCTGAGCCAACACCCGCAAGAACACCGGGCTACAATAAACAAAATGCCAAAATGAGAAGACAATTCAAAGTTTGAGAAATTCAAACATTTGGCAAAATTTTATATCCATTAATGATGATTATAAAATACAATTAGAAAATTACAACTCACTCATACACTGACAATATCCGGGTGAGGTGTCTCGGCAGCTCCGCTAAGCTTTCCCGAAGGAGCCACAATGGCCGCACTAGCAGAAGGGTCCGGAGGAATCTTTGTTGTTGACTCAGAAGCAGTAGAGGGAGGTGGGGCATCAGAGACAAGGGCCCAGATGCACTCTGATCCCCTTGAGAGACACCAGCCTCAAGAAGATATCTCGGTGGTTTTCCTTGCGCCCAATCCTTATACCCCTGCTTGTACTTTAAGCGCATAGACATTTGGATCTCTTTATGTACTTTCGCTTTGAAGTTGGCAGCCTTCTTCCCGACCTCAACCTCGTCGGCTCGCGCCTGGTTCAGATGCGGAGCAAGCTTTCCTTCTCAGTTTGGAAGGTCGCCCTCTCATGATCACCCTCAGTTTGGGTCTCCTCGGCCAGTCGACGTGCTTCCCCCAACTCTTTTCGGGGGGATTGGAGCTCAGAGTCCTGCTCCAGCTCCCAGGACTGCCTCAGTGACTCGGAGGTCTTCTTCTCAACCTCCCCTGACACCGGGCCAATTCTTTTTCTCGACCTCGAAGAATGGCCAACTCTTGATCCAAGTTAGCCTGGAGCTTAGCGAGCTTCTTCTCAGTCTCCCACCTCGCCATGGATGACTCCTCGAGCTTACTCCGAAGGTCGGCAATGACTAAGTCCTTCTCCCTCAAGACAGCCTATTGAATGCCCAAGACTGGACAACGGACTCCGCAGCCTGTAAAGAGAACAATTAGGAAGACTGCTCATCTAATAGAAGCTGAGAAATAATTAAGGTTTACATGAAAGACGTCATTCTCCAGTGACCTTTCTGGTCCCTCGACGGGACCCTCTCAAACTCCTCTAGGCCTCGTTGGAAGTCTCTATGCCCGAGAACCATCTCAGGTGGGACCCTTTCAAACTCCTCTAGGCTTCGTTGGAAGTCTATGTGCCCGAGAACTGTCTCAGGTCTCACCTTCGCAGGAACATTCCCCAATCGGAGCTCTAAATGGGAAATTCTTGGGATGTTCTTGTAGAGGGGTGGACAGTGACCAAGGTCTTTGCGGATACGTCCTCCCCAGCCTACTGAAGCTCGACTAGAGGCTCCAAACAGAAGAGAGCAATCTCAATCAGAGGGATCACCTCGAAAACACCTCCTAAGGGAGTTGACTCCGTGTGGGCTTCCATCTCAGGAAGGGCAGCCGGGGAATCTGCTAGCTCGATGAGCTCAAGTGGTTTGAAGTGCCTCTCCTTTCGAGACACAGTAGGAGAAGCCGATCTCGAGATTCTTCCCCTACTGCTGGGTCGGCCCCCCTCTAGTCTCGTCAGAATTCGCTCCATGTCGTCTGCATCAGAGCCATAATCAAACCGGCTCTTCAGCACAATGAGCTTAGGTTGTTCGGCGAGCCCCTCCTCCTGAGACACAGTAGGAGAAGCCGCTTCCCGAGACTCTTCTCCTACTGCTGGGCCAGAGGGCCCCTCCAGCCTCGTCAGAATTTGCTCCATGCCATCAGCATCAGAGCCATAATTAAACAGACTCTTCTTCTGTAAAATAAGACATTCCCAAGTTAAAGTCAATTTCAACACAAAGAAAAAAACTCCCAGAATATAATTACTCCTACCAGTGGTCAACCGGGTCGGAGAGCTTTCGCTTGCGGTGCATAAGTGTTGGCTCGAGCTCTCTTCCTCTTCTTCGTCAGACTGACCAGAAGGCTCTCGCATAACCTTCTTCGCAGGCAAGTCAGACCGAGCTGTGCGTTTCTCGTGCGCCCCAGGCCTCGCTTTGAGGCCCCGCTCTGAAGGAGTCACCCTCGGGGGCAAGGTAGTGCTCGCTCCGACACCATCCTTCTTCATGATTGTCTCGGTCATAGAAACATGACCTCCTTCACGAGTCCCCGAGACAGCTGGGGGAACAGGAGGCTGGTTTGGATCCAGCAACCCCCTCCAATTGCGGTAGTCAACGCTGATTTGGAGTAGACATCAGACCTTCTCTTGGACCCCCTGCCATGATTGAGATTTCTCTATGCAGGAGCATCCCTTTGTTTCAAGTAGTTGGAACGATGCCACGGTCTTTCTGTGTAACGTCTTTCCAGCCCCAGAGACCTGGATGACGGTATCGCGCCACCCCTAGTCGTTGTCCACCAAATTGATGATTTTCTTCTCAAGACTACTCCACGCGATGAAGAAGCGACCGCCCTCCTTGGTTCTTTCTATCATATAAAGGGCGGAGAAGTCCTTAACCCTGCAGGCTTCAGGAACAAACCTGTTGCACAAGGCTTGGAAGCCCAAGATGCGGTCGCACCAGCCCCTACCACCAACTGAGAGGGGGCCACTCAGTAATGGCGCAGAAGATCGCGGATAAAGTCCGTCAAGGGGAACTTCAGCCCCAAGGCTAGTATCTGAGGGTGAAAGTATACACCACCAGCCTCAGGGGTCTCTGTATAATCAGTATATAGAGGGCACCACTCCACCTTAATGTTTGACGACAATCGAATGTCATACCGCGCCAGATACCCACCCACCTCCTGGTTGCGGATGATCTTCGGCGTGAGATTAAAATCCATGGCAGTTCTGATTCGGTGCTGACCCCTCTTCTCTTTTCCTTCAACTCTGGCCATTTTAGAACAGAGATAGTAGGTTCGATGGAGGATTTTAGGGCAAAGGTTGAAGGCAGAAGAAATAAGATGAAGGAATTGTAGGACTCAAGAAGATTTGGGGAATTAGGAATTTTGAAGAGACTCTCCCTCTTTCCCACTTTTTGAATCATATACTGACGTCATCACAATGATTACTCTGAAAATGGCACTTACTTTTTCACCTTCAACCGAAAATCCAGGCCGTTGTGCATATCCCAACGACGTCAAACGGCGGCAGCCAGCATATCGCGCATGCTGATAGGACTTACTGCGTGACAGTTTGGTAGACAGCTCAGAGCATTAAATGCGCAAAAATATGCAAAGATCCTCCTGCGATTCCCTGACTTTCGTATTTTGTCCTATAGCGCCAAATGAAAAGTCAGCTCAGGAAATAAACTCTCCAACTCTTTTTCTTTGTCCTGTAGCGGCAACTGGAAAGTCTACTCAGGAAACTTAGCCCGTTTCTTTCTTCCTGACCAAAAATAGTTGGGAAAGCTACTCGGAAGATTGGGTCCATTCTCTCCTTCCTGACTAGAGACTTCAAAAATAAGAGAAGAATGGGGCATCTGTAGTGGTCAAAATTATGACCCGCTGCGAGATTATGACACCTGATAAGTCTCATGAATCATGCGATCACAGACTCAGTATCATCTAACAGATCTCACCCGACCGAAGAAGAGATGGATGGGGCATCTGTAGTGGTCAAAATTATGACCCGCTGCGAGATTGTGACACCTGATAAGTCTCACGAATCATGCGATCACAGACTCAGTCTCATTTAACAGATCTCACCCGACCACCTGGCTATTAGAGCGGTTACAACCATTTGGCACGTTGGGCTATGAATTCGAATCTGACCTAAATCTTCGCCAGCCAGCACGACCCCGACAATCACGCGCCACTCAAATCAATTACGGTTGGGGCATTACACGCAGTTACGATCATAGGCACATCCAGAGGCAGAAATCTAAGAGGTCACGACTCAGCTTGCTATCCCTCAGCCATAAAAGCTGATCTCTTTCTCTTTTGCAAGGGATCGAACCCTAAAGAATTGAATATGTAATAGAGTGCTGAGAACTTCTTGTAGTCTCTCTGATTTAGTGAAATCTCTTTGTTTTCACTGTGATTTTTTCCCTCTACGGGTTTTTCACGTAAATTTCCTAGTGTTTGTGTTGCTCTACTTTCCCACTTACACATTGAGTGTAGATAAATTTTCCCAAGGAATTTATCTCTACAATAATGTAGAAGGATATTTAATCAAGACATGCAACATAAAGTACTATTATTAGATGTTTGTATAAGAGGATGTTACAGTCTGCTCATGACTTGTCCTTGGAAGATCATCCTACAAGTTCAGCAATCATGATATTGGACAACTGGGGAATCTCCTATGTATAACTTACGTGATATAATCTTAATGTTATGTTCATCCTGGATTGGTTCTAAATGTGGTAATGCACGACCCTGGCCCTCTCACTACCATTTCTATAGCTGATTCAATGTAACTATAGTATAAAGGTGATTTATGCTATGTATTAGATTCTTATGAATAAATTTATTACCTTGCAAAACACACACACAGAGAGATATGAATAATTAAAAGATTGAACCAAGATAGCACCTATAAGCATAATTATCAAGAACCCTTCTACTAAAACTAAATCCTTACTTCAAGAGTACAAATTTGGCTAGTTTGGTGATATGTTTGTATATGAGTATAGTCCACAACAACATTAGCAATATCTGGTGTATCAATCTCAGGATTAGATTCTCTAGGTTAACCAGTAATTTCGCAAGAAGCCTGCACCAAGAAAAGTAGGAGCAAATAAGTATGAAAGTCATTCATGAGTCAACGAGCAATGTAAATTTGTGCTTGTTAAGCAAAGTGAAGTTTCAAACTGTTTACCTTACTATGAGCAGCTATGGTGCACAGATACTGCTCGCAACCTCCCGTGTCTATGTTGAGCACGTTTCAGACATGGACACATGCCTGATACGTGTCGGACATGGTCAAACAGTATCTGACACGAGTCAACAAAATTGACATCGCTGACATGTCAATAGCCGACGGGGACACTTCAAGACATGGTGAGGACACGGCTAATGGAGTTGGTGAGGACACGGCTAATGGAGCAAAACTATGCGTAAAGGCTTACATGAACCTGACCGCTACCCATTACTCCTACCTTATCTTCTCCTTTCCTCCATTCCCCTGAGCGACAACGAGGGAGAGACGAGTTTCGATGACCATCGATGAGCTTCTGCAAGCTTTAACGATCATCGACGAGCTTCAACAAGCTTCGACGATGAACGACGAGCTTCAACGACCAACGAGGAGCTTGCTTCAACGGCTCTGACAACCTCTGAGCAACGAGGTAAGATTACCCCTCTCTGGATATCTCTCTCTAGATTCTCTCTCCCGATCTCTCTTCGTTCTATCTCTTTCCAATCTCTCCCTTTGAGCTCTCTGTGCTCTCTTTCGATCTGAGATTGAGAGAGAGGGAGCAGAGAAATATTGGAAGGGGGAGAAAGATGAGCAAAGGTAATTTCCCCTGAGGTAATCCCTCTCTTCTTCCATCTCTCTATGCTCTCTCTATCCTTTCTGCCCTCTCTCTACGATCTCTCTG